>CM046788.1:4380052-4427552 GCA_025617405.1 Perca schrenkii
TTCGTTACACCGAAACATGCCGAATCATGACGACTGGCGGAGAAAAAAAAAGAAAAGAAAAAACCTCTCAGATGCTCGGGAATTGCTGCCAATTGAATTATAATTTCGGCCTGTTGTCGCACAGTGTAGGGAAACCGCATCTATAGACTACCTTTTATTAATAAAATCTTCCAAAACAGCAGGAATTACGGCACTCGGGGACAGCTTCGATATACCAGACCTATATAAGATTTAACAGAACTATATATTATATCCAAACAAGCCTTAGTGATGAAGCTGAAGATTATATATAAAATGTATTTAAAAAAACACTTAGCTGTCTGACATTTCCCTCTGGAAACAGCCGGTTTCACCCAGAGCGGCGAGGACCTGTATTTGGACCGGGATGGCACGGTTCTGGTGCGTTTCCCTCTCTACTGTACCCAATTCAGTACATAGATCCAAGAGCGCAGCTATATAACTGTTACAGCTATATTAGGGAATTTAAATCGGCATATGAGCCAGTCATCGTCATGGTCCCTGAAGTCTCTTTTTCTCCTGATTCTTCCATTCCGGTCCTCCTGCAGGGCCAGCAGTGCCATGCAGCATTACGCACGGGTTCACCGCAGTATTTATATGTTTAGTCTACAACAATTTGTGATTGTTAACACCTTGCTAAAATCACAGCAACAACTAGTGGTATCCCCCACCCCGAGATACAATTTGAAATCGAAATGTAATAGGCAAACACACTTGTCTTCATGCAGGGTTTGTTATAAACAGTATTAAATTTTAGACCGATAACAAGGAGCTTAACGATTGCGCGAGAGATTAACGGCTGTATTTCCAGACTTTGACATTTGATGATATATGCACAGTTTTAAAGATAGATATTTAGTTATTTACACTGTGTTCTGCAGTTATCTAATGGTAGGGTATTTGATGATATCTGGTATTCCATGTAGTCGGGCCATCTCCTCCTCCTGCGCTCCGTAGCGGACAATGTGACGGCGAGACAGCGCCGATTAAATATTAAGAACAAATTTTCATTTAAGATTTCAGTTTATGGAACAGTTATCACTGAGTACAAGCGAAAATAACACTGCTGGATTTAATCTTCATGGTAACGTGGATGATGTGGAGTGAAAAAATGTGCGAGGCATCAATATTTGTATTTTTTCTACTCTTATAGTTATTCCCATTTACTTTCTGCAGTCTGACTTCAGTTCACCACCTCACCATCTGCGTCGCCAATTCCTATTTTGTCTCCATAATGTGCGTACGCATGGGTCAGAGTTTACTGTGGAGGACCGCACATTCTCCCGTCAAGTTTGTTTTTTATAAATCACAACCTTTGCGTGGGATGTGGCGTACGCACGTTTTCAGCCCCGTTTTGTGCGTACGCCACGTTTATAAATGAGACCCCAGGTCACTGACCAGAGGGTTTACAGCAGGGCTACTCAACTACACTTTTCTGGGGGACACATTTTCAGAAGCCACACAGTGAGTAGCATAGATATATCTATGGTGAGGAGAAAGAATAAATGCATGATGACGTCATTCACGTGCATATTAAGTAGCCATGCTGGGGGGACGAGCCGGTTTGTCTCTGGCAGCAGCTACATTTCCAAAGATTAGAAGCAAACTAATAAAAAGTTACACTACAAACCGACAGCTTTCATTTTAGCTTGTTAAAACATGGCTATTAGCAGAGTAGCATGCTGTAGGCTAGTTGTGTAAACAGCGCGGTGGACAAGAGCAGCAGACGTTAGCTACCTTGTGTCGGGTTGGCTCCGTGGAATGGATGAGTAGCCTACACTGGATGTTTGTTACAGAGGTGATGTAGCAGCATGTTTGCAGCTTAAAATGATCCCAAACTTTCTGTCGTTTTCTCTCGCCTGTCTCTTAGACCCTCGCTATTTTCGTCTTCCTTCATTTGTAATCTGGGCCGTCAGTCTTGTGTTTATATACTGTCTGTTCTTGTGTTGTGTCCGCAGAAGCACACACCTCTTGTGCGCTAGTAATAATCATCCGTTCGGAAACACAGTGCCGTACAACCTTAATTACATTGATTTAACGAAGCTTCGAGGCAAAGAATTTTGCTTCGAGGATTTACGACTTCGTGCACCAGCCGTAAAAAACAGGCAATTAAATTCCATCAAGTTAACATAATATTCAATGCCTTTGAACATCGAAGTTCATACTTTTTCATGCCTGAATTTTCACAAAATCTATTTAATTACTTTTCATGCTTTTTAATGACCCGCGGAAACCCTGTAATACATATTTTTGTTGTCTTACTGCCAGAAGCAGTAGAAAAAAAAAAAGCTTCTGGGGGGTTGTTTGGCTCGAGGCCGTGGTACAAAGGACCCTATGGTGAAATTACTCCGAACCATCACTTTAAGGAAAACCTCCACAGCACAACTCATTTCACATATGTGAAGAAGATTTGGGAGACCTTGATGAATGACACAGAAGCATTTAATTTACGCTCAATTGATGAGATGTACAGTACAGTTTAACCACGGTGTGTTATCATGTCTTGCCGTCCCAACTCTCTGAAGTTGTTATCTTCCTGAAGGTGTCTTTAAACAAGTTTAGCTGAACCTTCAATGTAAACAAAGATATTGCGGGCACCGTAAACACTGATTGCTTAACTAAAGCCTAGTTTTCACTGACCTCCAAAAGGAAACAAAACATTCTCTTATCATGCAGCTGCCGAGATTCCCTGAATCTGTAGAGGTGCATACATATTTATACATGAACAGGTTTGGTTATTAGGGACTGGCTGAATATTTTTGTCCCATAACCTGTGACCTATGAGTGACCTCATGTTGTCTAAGCTTTCCCTTTGTCTCATCATACCACAAGATGGTCTTTCTGGAAATTCCACCACATGGCTGAGCCACACCTTTGGCTGCTTCCTCCTATTCTATTTTTATAATAATAATTATTAAATATACTTTATTGATCCATGCTTTGAATTTTTCCTCCCTTCCTCCTCCTATCTTCTCTCTAACCTGCGTCACTTTCTTTCCCCACTCCTTCACCACATATTCATGCCTGCTTCCTTCCTTCCTCGCTCTCACTCTGTTCCTTGTCCCTTTATGTCTTCCCTGCTGTCTTTGCAGTCCCTGGATGAAGACTGTACGCTGGAGGAGGAAGATGAGGGACTGATACAGGAGGAAGATGAAATTGATCAGTTCAACGATGACACTTTCGGAGCTGGGGCCATCGGTGAGTCATGTCAATAGAGGCAACTTCCAAAAATTGAATGAATAAAAATATTTTTCTTTAAAAATGCTTTACCTGGCCTAATCAAACGGCATATTACTTTAAACATGCTCATTTTGAGTTGGAGTACACAGTCAAGGCTCGACAGGGCGACTAAAAATAGATGTGTGCCAACTGTAAAATATATTTAGGAGCACGTGTGAATAACGTTAGGGTATTTTCGGACTTGCCGTTTTTTTGCAGATGTGAACTTTGCTACATTTAGTTTTACATTGTTGTCTTTCTGTCTTTACTGGACCACATACAGCGTGTCTCAGAGCGGCTGCTCTCGGCTCGTCATTATATTATCTTGCAGCGAGCGTTGTCTGCGTGGTGTTTTAAAAAGTAACCACAGTTGCAACCGCTTTATCGCCATTGCTGTCCCTGTTAACTGAACAAGTAGCAGAGCATGTTACAGAGTCTCTCTGCCGTGCTCATATTATTTCACCGCTGACCTCCTTGCGGCTAAAACCCGAAGCAACAACGTGTACATGCGCCACAGTTTGTCTCTGTGCTCTGCGCCCTAACTCGCAGTTTTACCTCTGATCATGTGTAGGCGGTTTCACAGCGACAGTGAAACTGTATTTAACAATATGAAGGTTAAACTGCAATTAATCTCCGTTTCACATGCATGCCGAACCGTTGGAGTTTCACCACTGCTGTATATTCAGTGTACTGATCAGTATAAAATGTATTTTAAAACAGAAAACATTACACTTAATAACGTTTTGTATTTCAGAATATATATTGTAAAAAATGTGCTACAATTATCACTGTTCACCAACCATGTACATTTTAAAGTATAAATTATTACAATAATTATTTAACAGTTTGAAGCAGAAATAATCAAAAACCTAGTATAGGCTACTTGTTCTATTCAAATAAATGAAATCCCTTTTCTTGTAAACGTCTCCTCGTATTCCTTTTTATGAAAGAAAAACACATTATTTGATACATTTTCATTGCGCCCCTAAAATTCTTTGTGCCCCTAAATTTTTCTACTTCCTTGGGGAAAAAAAGTTAGTGTTGAGCCCTGACAGTTGCAGATCAAATATAACATTTTACTTAGGCAATGCAAGTTGAGCATGAACAAATGATTTGCCTTTGCGTGTTTGTTATTACAATCAGTTTATAAAACTTGTTAAAATATAAAAACTTGTACTGTATATCTTAAATGTAAATGGGCTGTATTTAGCGTTTTTCTAGTCTTAACGACTACTTAAAGTGCTTTTAAATTGTAGTCACCATTCACACACACATTCAAACACTGGTGGTCGAGGCTGCTCATTCAATCACACTCCGATGGCGCAGCATAGGGAGCAATTCAGGGTTCAGTGTCTTGCCCAAGCACAATTCGACATGGGACTACAGGGCCAGTGATCAAACCAACAAGCTTCCAATTGGTAGATGATGGTAGAAGCTAGGGGTGTAACAGCTCAGCTCACGATTCGATATGTATCACGATACTGGGTTAACGATACGATATGTATCTCGATGTTTTGAAAAAAAAATGCAAAAATTCAACTGAAAATCAAATAACAGATTTATTTAAAATTAACAGTGTTCAATAACTGTCTTGTTATACATACAACTAAAAGAATGTACAATACTTAATATAAATCAAGATTTAGTTTAACCTTCTGTATGTAAAGTCAGACGTCATATCCTATTCATTGGAGCATGAATGCAGTGTATGTAAACATGACGCGGGTAAGGTAGCTCAACCAATAGGATTAAACGGATGTCATAGGCCGGGACACACAGGGCCGATTTTCGACCGTTGGACAGTCTGGCGAGGTCAGTGACGCGAATCTGTTCGTTGTGTCCCGTGCCGTCGTCAGTCTGGGGGGCTGTCGGCGTTCATTTTGGCCGAGCTGACATGTTCGGTCGGCGGCAGGGCCGTCGGGACTCACCCGGAAATGGCGAGCAGAATGAGGTGACTAGAGTCTCTCAAAATCTGATGAAAATCTTTTAAACTGACCTTTGTTGATCTGAAATGAAGACTGATTCAGCAACTGCATGGCCTATTTCTCGCTTAAAATGTTTTCAGAAACATGTGTAGTATTAACTAGCGTCCCATGCAGCGATGTTTCGGTTGCCTCTAACGTCCGATGATGAGCATCAGAGAGAAGCGCAGGCATTTAAGTGGCACCGAAATCCGCGTTGCTATTCGGTCCGGTAGATAGCGGTCATTAAGGCACCGGTCGGTGCCGTATTAGCACCGGGTCTCGGTACCCAACCCTAGTAAAGGCTGAATATTCTATCTCATGATGAAAAAGTAGAGGCGATTGTAGACGAAAATGAAGAGAGATTTTATCTTAGTTTTTATTTTATGCAAAACCTTTTAGTCTTGTCTTTTTTCGTCAACAATAATGCATGTTAATTTAGTCTTAGTCACCGTTTTTGGACATTGGCGCAGTCTCGTCATCGTCTCGTCTTAGTCATGGAAAAAAAGTTCGTTGAACATATTTAGTCTCGTCTCGCCTGACGAAATTAACACTAGTTTGCACCAATACAACAAAGACCAAGTACAAGTACTTACATTTTGGTAGTCACCTATACAGAGTACCGATTCAAGGATAATCTGTCTGGGGTCCGTGGGTGTTTTCAGACACACGGCTGATTTTGGCCTGCTCTGATACTGTTATCAGTTTAAACGAAGCAGTGTTTTCAAAGTACCATGCCTTTTTCTATTCAAAGCTTAGTGCCCATGAGTTGGATATTTCCCTGAGCTATTGTATTATAAAATAAATCATATAATTCCTGATATCAAAATACTGAGTGAAGTTTAGAAAGAATGAATAACGCAAAGTCTGATGACGTCATTCGCATGCATATTAAGTAGCCATGTGGTTTTCAGTTCAATTTTATTTATAGTATCAAATCATAACAGGAGATATCTCAAGACACTTCACAGATAGAGTAGGTCTAGACCGCTCTATAATATACAAAGAACCAACAATCCCAGTAATTCCCCCCAAGAGCAAGCATTTTAGTGCGACAGTGGCTAGGAAAAACTCCCTTTTTAGGAAGAAACCTCGGTGGTGAGAAAAACTTCCTTTTTAAGGGAGAAACCTCGGACAGACCCAGGCTCTTGGTAGGCGGTGCCAGTTGGTTGGTGTGATGAACAGCGGCAATAATAGTCACAATAAAGACAATGGAACAGTGACTAGAAATAGTAGTTGTAGTAGTTCATGGCAGAGCAGGGCGTTACAAGACGTGGCAGAGCATATCCGGACGTAGCAGGGCAATGCAGGGTGTAACAGGGCATAGCAGGGCGCGCAGCAGGACCACGGCAACAGGCTGCAACCATGATTTAGGGGCCACCCTAATCCAAGGAAACATGCTGGGCGAAAAAAAACAAGGACTAAGGGGGATTAAGCTCCCCAGAGCTAGGTTAGTAACGAGCATTTCTGGGACATGGTTGCACACAGATGGACAGAAAGAGGACAGAGAAGCTCAGTGTGTCAAAGGAAGTCCCCCGGCAGTCTAAAACTATAACAGCATAAATAAGAGAGACAGGTTAAGGTGAGGAGCCTAGTCGGGCTAGAACTCTCCCCCGCCGGATTGGACTGTACTGGCTTGCCTCCCTCTACTTTGATTATAATCATTGATTATATGGTAGATTAATCTGACGACTATGAAGAGAAGCAGAGAAGAGAAGGGGTCCCGCGTCTGCAGACACACACCCTCCCCTGCTGGTCTGGCTGAACGCTGCAGCTCCTCACTCCATAACTATAAGCTTATCGAAGAGCAGAGTTTTAAGTTTACTCTTAAATAGGGCTGGTCCGAATACCATTTTTTGAGCTTCGAAGCTTCGGTAGTAATGAGCATCGAATATTTGAAGCTTCAGAACATATTATTATCTCTAATAAAGGCAGGAATCTCTGTGTCGGTCTGTTTGTTTGCATTTTGATTATTTTGAGAACCTTTGATCCAAACGACTTCACAAGGGAGTGCAGCAGTGTCGTATTTGGTGCAATATGGATAGACAGACAGGCCAGACACGTTCAGAATTAATACACTTTTAACCTCTCAAGGATCACCGTCTCGTCAACGGGACACTTTGTGACTGTAACCTCGATAAAACTTCCACTCATGAGCGTTTTTATAACTTTAAAGCATTACATCTTTAAAATATAAAGCCATGTACACAATTGTTACAAAGTAAAAGAAAATAAAACAATTTAGCCGTAATCTGCGCAGCCGAGAGTGCATGGATACCTGTTGTCGTTGTCCTTTCAGCAACAAAGTAGTACAAAGTGGACCAAAACTTGATTTTTGATAAATCCCCAAGAGTCCAAGGAAATGTAATATCCGAGCTTTATATTCCAAAACGATCTCTTCGCCTCACAATGTTGAAGTTTCTGGCCGAATCACAACGGAAAAACGCGAAACACTTTCCATTTCCGCACTTGTTATCGCCCGTTAGCTTCTCTGCCCAGCTCGCTAAATGCTCGAAGTGGGCGCGGCGTCATCGTGTACCGACAGTCTCTTCTTCTTCTTTGTAGTTTATTGGCGGTTGGCAAACCAACTTAAATGTGCATTACCGCCACCAAGTGGACTGGAGTGGGAACGAGATATAAATGCAGAAAATAAATAAACCAAAATAAAAACGAATATTCGAATGTCAAATTTTAAAATCGAATACCAACCCACCGAACGAATATTCGAATATTCGGGTCCAGCCCTACTCTTAAATGTGGTGACGGTGTCTGCCCCCCGAACCCAGACTGGAAGCTGGTTCCACAGGAGAGGAGCCTGATAGCTTAAGGCTCTGGCTCTCATTCTATTTTTAGAGACTCTAGGAACCTCAAGTAACTCTGCATTCTGGGAGCGCAGTGCTCTAGTGGGGCAATAACGTACTATGAGCTGTTCAAGATATGATGGTGCTTGACCATATAGAGCTTTGTAGGTCAGAGGAAGGATTTTAAATTCAATCCTGGACTTTACAGGAAGCCAATGAAGAGAAGCTAAAACAGGAGAAATATGATCTCTTTTCTTAGGTCTTGTCAGAACACACGCTGCAAGATTCTGGATCAGCTGGAGAGTCTTAAAGGTTTTATTTGAGCATCCTGATAGTAAGGAATTACAATAGTCCAGCCTGGAAGTAACAAATGCATGGACTAGTTTTTCAGCATCATGTTGAGACAGAATGTTCCTAATTTTGGCAATGTTACGAAGGTGAAAAAAGGCTTGAGGTTTGTTTTAAGTGGGCGTTAAAGGATATATCCTGATTCAAAAATAACTCGCTAGATTTCTGACAGTAGTGCTGGAGGCAAGGGCAATACCATCTAGAGTAGCTATATCTTTAGATAATGAGGTTCGGAGGTGTGTAGGGCCCAGCACAATCACTTCAGTTTTGTCTGGGTTTAACATCAGAAAATTGTAAGTCATCCATGATTTTATATCTTTGATGCATGTTTGGAGTTTAGTTAACTGACTGGTTTCGTTTGGCTTAATTGATAGGTATAATTGGGTGTCAGCCACATAACAATGAAAGTTAATTGAGTGTTTCCTAATAATATTGCCTAGAGGAAGCATATACAGGGATGCACCGATCCGACTTTTTCAGTCCCGATACCGATGCCGGGGCTTTGTGTATCTGTCGATACCCGATACCGATCCGATACCGTTGCTGAATTAATAATAAACTGTATACCTTCCACCTCATACCTTACAACCACCATTTGGAAGAGAGTAAAGGCACCAGACCTTCCTAACTAAACATTACTTTCCTAACTAAGACAAAATAATATAGATGTAATGTATTGAATTCTTATTTATTTGTTATTTAAAAAACAACTGTGCATTCAAATCGAAAATATAATGTAATCAAACTTCTTAAAATAAATTTAAATAAATAATAATGGGGCACCTTTTATATAGGGTTATAATGGCTTATTCTACTGTCAGGAGTACATAGAATATCTAAAAAAACATGTTAATGTCATCATGTTTACTAAAAGCTTTTATTACTAAAGGGTTTGGCTCCACGACATTATACAATAACTTTATATGAAGAAGAATCCATCAAACAGTTACAGAAGCTAAACTATTTGTATTGTGCAAAGTAGTAAAATAAACTCAAATCGAATGAATACGCATACAAACAACTTGAACACTGTTTCCCTTTCGAAACTAAATAGTTGTAAGCTAGTACTGTATAACAAATACTTTGGCCACAGGTAAGTTACGTTGTAGTGTTGTTGTAGTGGGCGACTGAACGTAGCTCCGCTGTCAGCCTCCTTCGCGGTTTGAATAACGTCAGTAGGTTGGCGGACGTATTTCAGCGAGGCGAGACATCTTAAATCCAGTGTTTTAATCATTGCTCTGAACCGTCTTTCTCAACGGTCTGTAGCAGGACCGGAGGTGGATTGCGTTCATAATGTTGCTCCGCTGCATGCTTGAAGTGACACGTCTTTAACGTTAGCACGGCCGAGTAACGGTAGAGCGACGGGCAACAACAGTGGCTAAATTATGTCCGATTTGTTAGAAACAAAAAACTTGGGAACAACAGACGGCTCCTCTCTTGAGCACACGTTGTTCTGGTGTATCTCCGGTTTTTCTTCATCCTCTAGCTAACTTTATTCTCGGTTCTTGAATGTGCAGTAGCGACCGGAGCCTCTCCCAGCTTAACAGACTGTTATGCTACCTGGCTAGCTAGGCTAGCAGCTGTAATGTTACCCAGCATGCCATTTGGCGGTGTAGCTACATGTGTAAATGTAAGATTATTAGTGTTAGAAACTGTTTGTCTCAAATTGTTATATGCTATGGCGTTTTATCCTTTTAAAGAGAGTTAGTTGTGGGTTATTAATTGTTGTGTTATGAAGTTACTACCATGAGTGAAAAGGGTACGCAGTTAACACTGGTCCCAGTGCTGCGACGTAGTATAAAAACACTGGATCGGCCCGTGGATCTGTTAATTTTTCCGATCCACCGATCCAGCTATTTGGTCAATATCGGGGCCGATACCCGATCCAAATATCGGATCGGTGCACCCCTAAGCATATATAAGGTGAATAGAATTGGTCCAAGCACTGAGCCTTGTGGAACGCCATGGCTAACTTCAGCGTGCCTGGAGGATTCTTCGTTAACATTAAAAAATTGAGATCAATCAGATAAATAGGACTTATACTAGCTTTGTGCGATTCCTTTAATGCCAACTAAGTGTTCCAGTCTCTGTAACAGGATGTTATGGTCAATAGTGTTGAATGCAGCACTAAGATCTAGTAAGACAAGTCCTTTGTCTGAAGCAGTTAGAAGGTCGTTAGTAATTTTCACCAGTGCCGTCTCTGTGCTATGATACATTCTTAATCCTGACAAAGTCCTCAAATAAACTATTGCTATGTAGAAAGTCACATAACTGATTAGCGACTAGTCTCAAGGATCTTGGAGAGAAAGTGGAGATTAGATATACAGTAGGTCTAGGTTGGCTAAGACCTCAGGATCGAGGGTGGGTTTTTTCAGAAGAGGTTTTATCACAGCTACTTTAAATGACTATTCTATCCAAATATCAGTGGTGAAGTTAACGGCCAACAGGCTGCTGATGTGCTTTCTCACAAAGTCATGCAGCTTTGGAAACACTGTTTCTGTGATGTAGTGACAGCTGGGAATCTCATACCATAGCTCCAGTACACTGAGAAAACGTCGAAACCCACTATTATTAACGACTGACAATGGCTGATCAAGTGCAATCATGTATTGGGTAAGAGCCTGTTATTTTTACAGCCAAAAATCTCCAAAACGGCTGGCATTGCTCCTCTTCCACCGCCTATACCTGCTCGACTGAGAAGTTGATATCACATTGCCATGAGGTGGTATCGGGTGTGGTAGTAATTTTACGATTACAAGTACGAGTACATGCGCGTGGCATCGGTATCTGTGCATCCCTGTCAGTACTGACCCTAATTTATTTTCCACACTGCCTTTATTAACGCACAGCGGACTGGAGTAGAGTATGTTTATTATTTATGTATGTTTATATTCTATTCTATATATCCATATTTTAACTTTCACTACTTTTATTTCTTAGATTTTCATTAAGTTTTACTTGTGATGTTCTGTTTTAAACAAATTTAATTAGCATTGTTGGTTGGAGTCTGAGACTCAAGATTTTCAGTGAAGACTGCTTCTGTAATTGTAGTACATCTGACAATAAATAACTTGTAACTAGATCCTGAAATTAGAAAATGTTAACATGCTTTAATGTTCAAAAACACTTTATTTTCTCATGCTGCCCATGGCTGCCACACCTGTATTCACCCTCTGTCTGAGATGCTCTGTTGGAGTGCCTGTCTCTTTAAGCCCACATCCCGAAAAAGCCCAGTCTTCTGATTGGTCAGCGTTTCCTGATCTCCGTATTCTCTGCATCTGTGCTCTGCCTCTGTATAGTGTATATTCCATTGCAGCCTGAGACTGAGCGCAACAGAGTATATAGAAGCACTTTCCACCATAAAAAATCACCAATAAATGCTTCTATGCCAAATACTACACATGTTCCTGCAGGAATGTGACCCGAAATCTGGGAGAATTAGAAGATTAAAAGATTACAGCTTTCCCTGGTGTTAGCTTGTAGCTGCATGTGGCACGGTGTGTAACATAAACACTGCAGTAGTGCCTGCCTGGAGCAGATGATCATGTATAGAAAACCGGCTTGGTATAATAGGATACTGAGCCTAGAGTTAAAAAAATAAAATAAAAAATGGAAACCATTTAGAACCGTGGGAAATCTGAGGTATTTGCTTAAAGGGATTTCTTTCTTTTACCTCATTATTTGAAGCTTTGGCCACATTTAACATGAACACCAGAGTTAGCATTGGCTTTCAGCTTGTGTATCCTTACTTATACTGTAGCTCCATGGAGATCCTCGCTTTTCGGGGCAGGAATAAAAGCTTTATGACAGCCTTCACTAAGGCGGACCAGAACGACTTCCGGTTCAACTGCTCCTCACCATGTTTTACTGTAATTGTTGGTTCATGGATAGAAAAGTGCACATGCCATGAGGTTCATGACCAAACAAACAAGCAGACAAGGCACTACCTAACAGGGCTGTCACAATGGTGATGAATGCTTCAAATGTTGGTCTTCATATTATGTGATATCATCACCCTAAGCCTGAGCGAAAAATCGATTTAAATGAATTAATTCGAATTTTTTGTTGCGGGCGATTTAAAAAAATAAGTAAATTGAGTTTTTGTGTAATGGTGCATTTTTGGCTCCCCGGAGCTTCCGTAGCGTTAGTTTCACATAGCAGTATGGCAAGCGACAACAACAACATCATATCACACACAAAACAGCAACAGCAAGCAACAACATGGCTACCGGTGGGAGTGGGAAGTTTGTTCCCAAGAAAGGAATAAAATCATCTGTTGTTTGGAACTGGTATGGGTTTTCTGCGACAGACGTGGAGCAAGAGACCCCACGCTGCAACATTTTTTTTTTCTCAGTCAAAAGGCAGCAGCACGACAAACCTATACCAACACCTGAAACCGAGACATCCAGCCGAATATGAAAAATGCCAGTCTCTCCGAAACGAACAAAACCGCAGTGACCAACAAACCTTGGCAAAAAAAACGCTAACTGTAGCCGAATCCTTTGCACAAGGCACCGCATATGACAGGAAAGGGGCACGGTGGAGAACAATCACCGAAGCGGTCGCTTTGCACATGGCCAAAGACATGGTACTCATATATAACGTGGAGAAGACAGGGTTTATTAATTTGATTAAAACCTTAGACCCCAGATATGAGCTACCCAGCCGCAAGTAGTAGTGAAGTCTCCTTGCCCCAGCTGTACAACAGCACACGAGAGAAAGTCGGCAGAGAACTGGAAGAGCTGTCCTTTTATTCGGCAGCAACCGACATGTGGTCCAGTCGGACTATGCAACCTTATATGAGTTTAACGGTGCATTTCATTAACAATGTGTCGGATTTGCGGAGTATTTCCCTCCAAACGTCATACTTTCCCGAGGACCACACCAAGACCACACCGGTGAACTTGTTGCCAAGGGACTGAGAGACGCTCTCGACGTGTGACTTAAAACACAGCTAGGACTTTAATTCCAAGAGGGTGTTCATTTACATTTATTTCTTATTCATCCGAGAAATGGGGGTTACATTTGTCTTGCTTTTGATTAAATAAAAGCAAAATTTGTTTTGAGTTGTCTGCCGTTTGCTTTCCTTAATAAGTAGGGGAAAATCTCGGAAAAAAATCGGAAATCGAATTAAAAGAAATATAATCGGAGATTTCGTGCTTGACCATATTGGCCATATCGCCCAGCCCTACATCACCCTTTAAAAAAAAAAAAAAAAAAAAAAATCCTTGGCAATTTCGTCAACATAAATACATGTAGACAGTAGGGCTGTAGCGATACACTAATCTCACGATATGATACACGATATTCAGCTCACGATACGATAAATATCACGATATTCAGCCAACGATACGATTCGATACACTTACATCATTTTCTGAAAGATTTAAAGGGGACGGAATGATTTTGGTGACATCTTATGAGTGTTCCATTTACTTGGATTTAATTAATTGAACTGAAAACATCAATTACACAATATATGTCTCTGACTGGACAGAGATTCTACAGCAGGGATCATAAACTATATTTTTTTCAGACTTTTTCTAAGCACTCTGGCGGCCGGACTTTCAAATAAAAGAAAATAAAATGAATTTATACCTAATACACATATTCTATTCTTTTTACATGTATTAGTGTGAGCAAACTCCTAAAAAACATGGAAACTCCCTAATGATAACTGGCTCTTTAATTAAAAAAAAGATCTCAGACTAGGAGGCAGTTCACTGAGGAGTGATTGTTAAAGTCTGTGATTATGGAAAAATTATTGTAGTATGCAGCATCCTGATCGGTGGAAAATGCGTGCAGACAGAAAGGCTGTTGTCAGGTAAACATGTCACTGTTTAGGTTTACAAGAATTTGTCAAAATGTCCAGATTCCCGGCAACCCTAAGATAAGCAGTTAGACTAAAAACCGACAGCTTTTGTTTTACACACATCTCTGCTCAACTGTGTGTGTGGAGCTCGGTCATCGCTGTAGAGAATCCCGGCATGTGAATAGAGATGTAAATACAGGGGGCTGGGTTTTTGCTCTAAATGCTTGAAATGATAAATAACAGAACACATTTTTTCCTCTTTACATTTTGTGAATTCATGATTATTCTGCGGGCCAGACTAAAAGCTTTGGCGGCGGGCCGCCAGTTGACGTTCTCTACAGCTACACTAGCGGCTGGCTGACCAAATCGCTCTTCCTGCAATGCGAACAAGGGTAAACACGGGGGATTTGAATGGGACTTATGTATCTATACTCGCGGCATAAAAATCAATACTTTCTTGGGGAATAAAATATTGATTTACATACAGCAGGTTAATCTAACAAGGGCATAAATTAATGATAAAATAATAATCGGTACCTGAGGCTTATGTTGCGACCGAAAAACGCTCAAAAACAATCCTACACAGCCACTAGTAGTGGGCGGGTTAGGGTTTTTTAATACCTGCATTAATAACTTAATTTGTCACTTTTTGACCCACCTAAACCCATGATTTTTTTCTAGTAAGCTTACCCAAATCCTTCAACCCGCAGATCACTAACAGTGAAACACTGGAACTTTTACAATTTTACAAATAGTGTAACTACTAATAATATTAATGTAGCCTAATCTTGATCTGCAACTATGCAGAAATACAGGGTTTAAACAGAATGACTAGATATACAGAAAATAATAATAATGATGATAATAATAATAATAATAATAATAATAATAATAATACATTTTATTTATAGGTGCCTTTCTGAACAATCAAGGTCCCCTTACAAGACAATAAAATAGTAATAATAGTAAAAACAAACCTAACATTACTAAGTACAGATGAGTGTGAAAAAAAATGTGTTTTGAAAAGGGAAAGCGGGTTAATGTTGCGAATGTCTGGAAGTGAGATACAGACGAGCGATTAAAAAAAGCTGCACAGCATTCCAATGATGATGTACGATGTATGATTTGAATGTCAACGTTATGAATGAAGCTTTGAACGATTCGGTACAGCCCTATTTGTCACCTTTTTATAAACACGCTACTGAGATTGTGAAATCACCCTTGAGACAATTTTTCATAGTTATAAGCCAAAAAACATCGGTCTCTAGAACTATATGTAAAATCGCAGCACAGATATTCATCGCCATCAAATAAACAACGACTCTGTCTGCCTTCTCTCCTCTTCCAGATGACGACTGGCAGGAGGAACACAAACGCCTCGCTCAACTCGATGAAAGGGACGGGTTAGGACTGGGGTTAGGAGGGGAGATGGGAGGAGAATCAAATTCCAGAGGAGCTGAGGACTCATCCTCCACCCATCTTCCTTCCTCTACGGGCCATCTCCCCCAACCATCTTCCATCCCTTCACTCAAATTCTCCTCGTCTTCCTCTGGACCCCCTCCATCAGGTTAGTGATGTAATTAGAGGAATGCTGTAGTACTAGGGACAGTGGATAGACCGGAAAGGGGGGGGTGACATGCAGCAAAGGGCTGTAGGTCGGATTTAAACACGTGCCCCTTGCAAAGGACTCAGCCTACATGGGGCGTACGCTGTACTGGGTGAGATAGAGGCCAAATTGATTGGATAACTGAACAGTATTGCTAGTCACATATTTTTCTTGACTAGTTGTTTTAAGATATAATATTTAGAGCAATAATATACCTGGAAAGAAATGCACCTGGTTGGAAAATCCAAAGTAAAACTGTCCTTTAGATGTGGAGGATCGAGGAGGGGAAGGCGACTTGGCGGAGTCCCTGGCCAGACTCATCCTGGAAGCTGACCCGGCCATTGCTGGGGTTGGGGCAGCTGAGAGACCTGGTCCATCCCCGAGCTCTTCAGGATCCAGTCTGTCTGCTCTGCAGGGCCTAGACCTACCCAGAGTCCTGCCCTCCATTCTGCATCCCAATCAACCACACCAGCATCCCCATCACCTGCAGCACCAGCTGCCTCCTGGGCCCTCTACCTCAGGTGAGATATACTGCAATAATTGTTTTTCTATTAGTGTTATCAGTTACCGATTAGAAATCGGACCATCGTCCATTACCAACCTTGTCACGTAACTAATGATGCTGTGAAAATTGACATGAGTATTTCCAAGTTAGTAGGAGGCTTTTATCTGCATTCTAATTAAAAATAACCATTACATTACTGAAATAGAATTACACAGTAAGTCAGTAGTATACAGCTCAGTTGCATATTGAGTGGTTTCGTTGCCTTCTGTAAGTTATTTCGGGGTACAATGGTTCTGGAAAAGGCTGCAAGCAGCAATGTAGGAGCCCAAGCAATCAACCCGTTTCCAACGGTCATGTTTTGAACGGGATCTGCACTAGTTACTTGAAAAAAATCAATAACAACGAAGCATTCAAATACAGATTTGGACGCCAATTACCTCCCAATTTCCTCTTAAATTGTTGCCCATTCAAAGATTCCTCACACTCAACAACAACAATTCCAGTGTTTCCTGTATGTTGATTTGACCGTGGTGGCCCCCCAAGGCAACATTTCTGTCACCCACGGTATCAGAACTTGGGCTGCATTGTTAGAGTGCATGTCGGAGAATAGCGCGGTCACTCGGCAGAAAAAGGGAGAAAGGAAAAAGAGACGCTGTCCGGATGATATGCCAGTTGAGATTGTGTGTGTGTACATCCTTGAGAACTGTAAGTCGTGTAACTTATTTTTTCAGTTAATTTAAGCCTGGTGTTGCAAATTTAAATTAAGTTAACTGGTGATTTTCGTTGTTTGTGTTCTTCACCTGCTAGCTAAATTGCATGGCTGTTGATTCGATATAATAGCGATTGCTCAACGCCCTTGCTCACGTTTGTATTTTAGGTGCATTATGTACATGCTGAATTAGACTGCATTAAGATAATGTAATTAATATTGGGTTTATTATTGTTTGCTACAGAATGCTTAGCCTATATGTCAAGATCAAAGTTGGCCTATATAATAACTCAAAAAATACAGGGGTGGGGGGGGTTCGAACCTGCCCCCACTGCTAAAAAAAGATCCTAAAGGAAAACACTGAATTCACCATAGGCTGAGCTAGTCCCTGTTTGAAGTGCGCCTGACTGAAGCCGGAAGAAACCAGAGGTTTAATTGCACTTTAGAATATAGTTTATTAACATATAAAATAAAATAAAATAAAATAAAACATGCCTTTACAATATTTAGTACAATGTTTTTGTTGAGGACTCGCATGATTACACATTCACATTATCAGATGCCCCACTGGTCAACAGAGCAGTAGTGCCCTCTACTGGCAAAAGAAAGCCTTGCTTTCCTCACACAGTCATCTTACAATTACGTTTTTCTGGTTTGTGTCTGCAAAATCAACAAATGCAAACTAAGTGAATAGTCAGTTTTGGTAACATTACTTTTTATTTTGTGAAGGACCTAAAACTTCTTAAAAGCATGTGTAAAGTGTCTTTCGCGATACATTAAGAAATCGCGCTCGTAATATTTGTACTCCTTTTTAAGGTTTTTCATATGGGACAATGGCCGCAAAAGACGACACGGTTGATTGTTGTTTTGGTATAGCATCTACAACACAGCTAATGCTAGTGCTGTTAACAGCAGTTGATCTAACAGTACTACTTTTAACTTGCAGGCTGTGTGTGGACGTGGGCCAACATGAGTCTGCATTTTTATACTCTGTGTGGTCGCTAAATGGTACCTGTTCAGGTGATAGAAAATATTTGTTGTGTTTTCTGTCCTGCTTGCCACCACCTGCCAGCATATTTTGCAGACTGGCTCAATCTGCTCCTCGTCGCTTTTGTGAATGTCCACCATCACGTTTGTTGCCCTCGGCTCCACATTCACCATCAAAGACTTTTCCCGCGTCCATATGTGTTTCCCCCTAACGTTACCTGAACCAAACCATATCTCTAACTATAATTATGGATGGGGCGCTACATATTTTAACAGCAAGGAAACACTAAACACAGGAGGGGAACACACTTCCACACAACACCGGCAAGAGACAAACGCTCACAATAGAAAGTGGGCATGTCTGGCAATCCGAAAAGCCAGACGCTGGCAGTTGTGTTATCGGGTAAATCGACCTGAATTTTATAGCGAGATCGTTTTATCGCCCAGCCCTAATTCACCATGCTTTGTGTTCAGTCTTAACAGTGCAGTGGTGTCATTGTTTAGCTAAGAATAAATATTCTGTTTGTCACAATGTGATTAATGTTACATTGCTACAAATTTACCTTCAGACACACTACTACAGACACTACTTTGTGACAATGTGGTTTACCCTGCTGTATTTGCCCTGTTTAATTTTAATATCTACTACTCCAGGCCTTCCTCCTGGCCCTTCTCCCTCGTCTTTGCTCAGCTACCAACAGCAGCAACACTTGCTGCGCAGAGGGACTGCTCCTATGGCCCAGGTTAGTTTTTTAACTGACTGTGTGTATTATTCTGTAGTATTTTTTAAAGCCTGCGAACTAGTTGGTTGAAATGCAATCCCCCTATATTTATTCCCTATATGTTTATATTCCTGGATTGTGCAAAGGGACAATTTAAAGAGAAGAAACTTGCTATTATGTTTATTTAAACTTTTTGTTTCAGTACCTTTTTTTTTCTCATAATCTCTAGATGAACTCTCACAGTATCTGGGAGAACAGTATGGGGTTTGGGCCGGTCAGTGTCACCCCCGGACTGGTTACACACATGGAGGTAGGGGACACTCCCTCTTCAAAACACTGGGCATCCATATCTAGTTGAACAGCTTATCATGGCAACATGTAGATGTAAATGGAATATATTATATGGTGTTTCTCGAGTCTTGACTACTACTCATGACGCTTTTACATATTACTGGCACCGTTCACACACATTCATACATTGGGGCCGAGGCTGCCATACAAGGTGCCACCTGCTTATCTTATTGGGAGGACACATGGGACTGCAGGGCCAGGGATTGAACCACCAACCTTCCGATTGGTAGGCGACTGCTCTACCACCTGAGCCACAGCCGCTCCTTGGCAGAGCCAATGCCCAGGGGAATAGCTTTTAAAAATTTTATAGGGCATAACTTAAAACTGATTCAAAATTACCCTAATTGGACATTTTACACTAACAAAGTTAATAAATGAAGTTGAAAATGCTACTCGCCTCTGCATTGCTAAATTATTGCATAATGGCCACCATCTAAATCCATGTACCTGTAATTGTAATATGATGGGGATGTACAAAATACCTCGCAATTGTAATACAGTATGATGGAGATGTAGAAAATAACCCCCCAACAATCGTTTAAGATTAACAGGGAGTACAGATTCCTGCAACCATTTTTTTCATTAAAGCCCCTGAAGCTCGGCCATTTTTGGCATCCATAGTCACAAAAAGCTGTTGATATTAATTTATATTAAGTAATTTATGGTCAAAATAAAAAAAATCCCATTTTGAAATATTACTCAACTTTCTTTTCAATATGTTCATTACGATGTATATCAACTGAATATAGACAACAAATATTTCTCCTAATTGTATCTCCCTTTGTACATGATGAAAGGGCTTGACTAAGCTGTTGATTCATCATCTGTATTTTTCAAATATGTTATTCACCCTTTTCTTGCTCTTCAGGATAGTCCACTAATGTCTATAATCAAGGAGGTGGGCCTTCCTAAACGACCTCCTCAAAGTAGGAATGATGAAGGACGGGATTTGTCAGAAAGGGTCCCACCTCCACGCTCTTCTTCCCCTGTGATTGGCTCCCCTCCGGTGAGGGCAGTGCCTATTGGGACCCCGCCCAAACAGCCTATGAGCCATGCCCTGAATCATCAGGTGAATAACAGACAACTGTTCTTGTCATTCTACTGTGCTTCTTTACTGATTTGTATATTTTTTCACCATCATACCCCCCTTTTCACGATCGTTAAGGTGGTCGGTAATGGTGTTTTTCCATTGGCACTATTGGCTGCGCCCAGTCCGACCATGCCACACCATTTACGTTCTTTTGCATTATCATTTTAAACCATAGATTGTATTAAAGCTGACACAAATGCTTTGAAGCTTCGCTCGTTGGCATGATAATCAATGTCAAAATCAATATTTGATTATATATAGATAGATAGATAGATAGATAGATAGATAGATAGATAGATAGATAGATAGATAGATAGATAGATAGATAGATAGATAGATAGATAGATAGATAGATAGATAACATTAAGTTTATGCATAGGTTTTTCTTATACAGGAACACTAATAATATAATGATACAAAGGATTAACAATATATTTTATCTTTTCCTTTTTATATGTGCATTACCTCAGAAAATCCACTAGCCCATGAAATAAGGAATAGTAATACCACATTATTTAGTTATGCATCAAAATGATTATAACTAGTTCTCATCAAAATTAATTATAACTAGTTCTCAGACTAGGCACTGTTTGGGGGGTGTGTGTAGGGGTGGTGGTGCATGTGTGTAGGCCTAGGTGTGGCGCTGTCCCGGCTACTGAAATTGATTGACAGACAGACAGACAGACAGATGGAAAAACATGTCACGGCCTGCCTCACTTCATCCTGGCGCCTTGCCTGTATAGGAGTTAAGTTGCTGCTGATGAAATCCCAACATTTCCTGATGTTGCTGCTTCATAATAATAGCTTTTAACTAACAAACTAATGGGACTTTTATCATGAAGAAATTTTTTAAAATGTCATTGACTCAACAAGCAGATTACATTTAAAGACACACCTTTAAGCAGTAGACCTCTTGTAGTGGAGATGTAAAAGCCCCCCATTGTTTTTGCTGTATGCCAATTTGGAATGCCATTTGTCCTAGTAGAAGCCGAATGTTTTTAAATACACTTGATGGACCACGTACCACAGTCTTTCTTTTATACTACCGCAGGATGTCCTAGTCAGACATTTTCCAAGTTTAAACATGTAGGCTTAACCAATAAAATATATTCAGTAGCAGTAATTTAAGTTTTTAATAAAGTCAAAGAGATTTATGGTATGTAGTTGGTCAGTTAGCCCCCTCCCCACACTAATTACGACTAGTCTTATTAGTTGTAGTAGTTACCAATGCTGCATCATATTGTGATATTACTTAACGTGTAGTTTGCTTTGTTTCTGTTAACACTGTCGTGTGTGTGTGTGTGTGTGTGTGTGTGTGTGTGTGTGTGTGTGTGTGTGTGTGTGTGTGTGTGTGTGTGTGTGTGTGTGTGTGTGTGTGTGTGTGTGTGTGTTTTTGTGTGTAGATCCACCACCCCACGGCGGTTCATGTGAGAGCCCCAGTCCAACACAGATACCCTCCTCCTTTTCCTGAGCGTGTGTCACCCAACACCCTACTCAATATAGCTGTGAGTTTTTCCTCTCCTCCATCCTTCCCTCTGGTTTTTCAGCTTTGTATGAACATTAAATCAAAGAGCATCAGTGTTTCCTCTACCATTGTTTTGGGGGGATGGCACACCCTCCCAACCCCCCTCCCCCCGAAAGAATGACAGCATTTTTATATTAATAATAATAGGCTCCTCCTCCTAGGGGGCATCCCTAGGGTTCCTTTTAAGTTTAATGGTGCAATACAAGTCAATTAATATAATACATTTTATATAATATAATTTTGTTTTTCTGTGATTTCCTCCGTGAATAGCTTAAACATTGGGTCTGCAAACCTGTTTTTATTATTAACACAAGGTTTGTGTTGTCTCTGTATTTAAGGAGATGTCCTAATTTGCTGTCTGTTTTGCAGTCCAACAAATGTTATATACTTAATACGGACAACGTTTCTAAAATGGAAATTGCGCTCATCGCATCATGGTCAAAGCTTTTCATGGCGTTCATGTTGTGATGGGATATAAAGCTTTTTTAAATTTGATATAAGGCTGCTCATCTAAGTGTTGGCAAGAAAGTAACAATTTTCACATTTCATTTTTATTTTAAGAAATAAAGACGAGAGAGACAAACCAACTTCCATTTTCATTACTCCAGAGTATGAAGTTTCTATGTGCTGTTTTTGTTCAGAACTCTCCGCTGTGTCGCGGTCCGTTCCCTCCTGGAGTTGGTCCTGTCCTGTCACAGATTCAACGGGCTCAGCTGCTCAACTCTCAGGTTGGTACAGCAGATGGTCTTTTTAGATTGCTGCAGAAACACATAACTTACTGATATGCATTACAACTCTGGTAATAGGTAATATCTTAAAAATAAGATAGTCTAACTGTAATGAAGCTTTGAGAAATGTGGTTGCTACCAAAGTAATAACGCTCATGTGGCATATTGCGTATGCGGGATCACTCACACACACACACACACACACACACACACACACACACACACACACACACACACACACACACACAGGTAAGGAAACTGCTTCACTTATAAATGAAATGAATCATTCTCACTAGGTAATACCCCCCACCCCACCCCTCCTCCTCCTCTCTTCCCAGGTGGCTGGTTTTCCTCATGGTGGTCCAGCGCCTCCTTTGTTACCAGGTGGTGGTTTTAGGCCGTTCTTCGGGGGCCCTCCTCCTCCACTTGGTCATAGAATGGGTCCGCCACACCCTCATGGCCCCCCCAACCACACGCCACCTATCCGACACAACACCACACACCTTCACCCCCAGCACCGCCGCATGCTCACCCAACGCATGCAGAACCGGGGAGGGTAAGCAAGTGTGTATGTTTGTGTACATATGAACAATGAGGTTCTAAGAGCTGCAAGGTTACACACACAGTACTGTGGTCCGGGATCACTAATTTCTAGTTCACACTACAGGACTCAAGCCATGAGTTTTTACTTGCCAGTTTTTGGGGCTCCCTGACAAAAGCCCTAGCCTCGTGAGACCGTCCTGATCTCGCGAGCTCCAGTTTTCCACTCGCAGATCAGTCTGGCATCTTGAGGCAGAGAAAATTTGGAGCCGTTAGCCACACGACCGGGCCAATCAGCGTTGGTTTTGAGGCGGGTTAGGTGGTGATAAACAGATGGTTTATCCAATCAGCTTACCAGTATTTTCAGACAGCGGTCCGGGAACCTGAAAGGGTGCCTTTTATTCCTAAATTCTCGTTACACAAACGGCAAAGATCCTTTTCCGACATGTTGCTTGCTTGCTGAGCTAACGAGCTATGCTTTGCCTGCAGCAGCAGAGGCGGGCTTGTGGTTGTATGTTCATACGCTTCGTGGATCTGATTGGTTGATTTGGCCCGTCTATCACCAACATAGGTGATAGACAGATGCTTCATCCAATCAGCTAACCAGTATTTTCACCCCTTTCCAAAAGTTCTCCAACGGAAAGTTCCCAGATGGATATGCCGAGCAAATGCGAAGCAATCCATCTGGCGGAGTCAGGTTACAAAAGCCATACATCAGACGCAAATTGGCGTTGGCTCAACGCTCGCAAATCGGCGCTCAAGCACTTTGTATGTACTGTTCAAAGAAGCAAGCCAAGGAGGCTTGCTGATGCATAGAAGACGAGTTCCAGATATTTAGCAGGCTATTTACCGTATCTATCTATCTATCTATCTATCTATCTATCTATCTATCTATCTATCTATCTATCTATCTATCTATCTATCTATCTATCTATCTATCTATCTATCTATCTATCTATCTATCTATCTATCTATCTATCTATCTATCTATCTATCTATCTATCTATCTATCTATCTATCTATCGTATTCGTTCAACTGCATTTCCTTTCCCTGCTCTCTCTGACGCGGGCGCTCTTTGATGCGCTCTCTCTCTCTCTGACACACGCTCTCTGATGCGCGCTGTCTCTGCTACACACGCAAACACACACGACACATGCTACTAAGATGGGCACAATGAGGAGAGAAGCTAAAATAAGCCCGAGCCCGATCCATCGGACCCCGACGGGCTTGCAGGACTCTAACACACACACAGCCCCTCCCCTCCATGCACACAGCGTCTGTCTCCATCAAAACGAGAGAAGACGGCTGGCGAAATTCAGAAGTTCACGAAAGGTTGGTATCTCGTGGACACCTTTACACAATCACATATTTAAAAAGTCAAAAACTGAGGAGGACACGCAGTTGGAAGCTGTCCTTTCTCTCCCTGACCCTGTCTTTCAGTGGTTGAAGCCTGAAAATAATTAACATAACTAATAACTACACTGGTCGGCCTGTTCAGCTCTGTTTCAGTCTGATACCTCCAGTTCAGGCTGGTTCTCTTCCTCAACACGTGCCTTTTTCAGTCGTGGAAAATACTTTTCAATACTCATCTGGATTGAAGCAGCAAACATTCAGTCTAAGAGTAAAAAATGACATAACATTATTTATAAAACGTTTATTTGATTCACAGCTGCTATATAGTTTTTTGACCTCGACAACCCAACTGCATTTTAAAAAAGTTGAAAAATGTTGCATTTACTTCACACAAGAGCAGCCATTTTCCCCTGTTGCCATGGGAACGTTATGAAGTGACGTAATTACGCGACCTAAACGCATAAAATTGCATAAATATCCTGCATATTCCATCGCATTTTTGAAGAAAACGTGCCGCATAATCAAGGTGTTTTGCCTGCAACAATCACAAAAAAAACACATTTTTCTGGAAAGACTGGTTAGCCAAAAGTCAAATCGCTCCCTGGTGATTTGTAAGAGCATTCTGCACTTTGATTTTAGTAAAGACAGCAACAGCATAATACAAAATATTACAAACTGGCATGTTTGAATTCATGTTTATAGAGGGTTGCTGTTTCAGTGGCGTTACATTACAACACACTACACAGTGCTTGCTGAGTCCGATCATTTGTATGTGATTAGTTAAGGAGTACTATGAAATCCACTTCCTCTCACATATCACGGCAATAAGGCTGCACAAATTAAACCAGGGGTCCGTTCCAGAAAGCAGGTTTAGTGAAGACTGAGTTTGTTAACCCTGACATGAGGGAAACTCTGGGTTTTCTGTTTCAGAAAGAGAGGTAACTTAACTTCAGAGTCAGTTACTATGGTAACTGAGCCTGTGAACCTAACCTGGTAGTTGTCTTTATAACAGTGTAGTGGATCATACTGTAATAGTAAAGCCACTGTATGCAGCTCAATGGGTTTTTTTTCCCCCAACTGCTCCTTCCAGTCAGCGCTGCGAACGCTGCCTTCAAGGCACCTAACCCTAACCTTAACCATAACCAGTGCCTCCCAACGGTGCCTTCCAGGCAGCGCTGCCTGGAAAGTTGGGGGCAAAAAACACAGATAAACCTGTTGGCAGAGCCGTCAGAAAAGTGTGACTCGCTCTGAAATGTTTTTTTAAATGTTTTTGTAGTGTTCCCTTTGACACAAACCATTGAGAGCCATTAAAAATAAATAAATGATTATACATTATAGTTCTGTTAATGATCATGGTGCTGCAGCCTCAGAATGGGATTAGTATAGCTTACTTTTTCGCCCGCAGGATTGCACCTAAATGAAATTATAGGTGTAATACAATTCCAGTTTTCACCAGTAATATAAGTTAACTGTGATTAAATATGAAATTAATACACTGTTAATGCTTACGCATTGACTCGAGCGGCAATTTTCTCCCACACCAATTCTCTCTCTTTTTTGCAGCAGCCGCTGTCTTGCTTTTTTAACGAAATGCATGTTCAAACTCGCTGTTTGTGCGCATGAGTATTTCCGTCGACCCGTTTGTTTGTGGTTGTTACCATGGTGAATCGTAGAATCATGGCTCCATTCATGCTGCCTTTTTATAGTGGTGGTGCACGCACGTAACCTACTCCGAGGTGATTGAACCAACTCAAATCAGCTGTTCTGGAACCGAAAACTCTTGAGTTTCCCATCTCAGGGTAAATCAACTCAGACATCAGGGTTAGACTCAGATTTTGTTAAACCTCCTTCCTGGAATGGACCCCAGGTGACCTCCTTTACAGTCAAACTGAGAAAACAACAAATACAGTGGGATTAAGAAGCCTAGTCTAAACATAACTGCTACAGGGCTCTACAGTGTAATGTAATACAAGGATAACCAGAGCTTTTCACATCTTGACTTTTGCAGACCAGAGTAGCTGGAGATATTAGCTGAAGCCTAAAAGTGGGGATATTGCCAGCCAAGAAAATTCTGAGTAGTGCACAGTAGGAAGAGAAGGAGGGAAATGAAGAAGGAGAAGGCAGTAAACTGGAGAGACCAGGCGGGTCAGAGCAGGAGAAGACCACAGAAGAAGATGCAGAAAGAAGTGAAAGAAAAAAGCGAAAGGAAGAATTGACTGTGAGGGATGAAGAGGAGGCTGCAGATTCAGAGAGAGGGACAGAGGCAGAGAGTGATCAGAGGGAGGCAGATGAAGATGACAGGGAGGAAGAGGCCTGCAGTTACCCCTGGACCATATGGTTTGTTTTTATTCTCCTTCCATATAAATTGCAGTACAGTAGCATTAACATGTCATGTCACTCAGTAAAATTAGATGTTTTCAGTTTTTGGCTATTTCCATTCGGTTGTATAGGTTATAGGGTTAGATGTGTAAAGATTTACATATATTATCTAATGATCTTTTACAGTTTCTCTATCATAGCAGTTGTTTGACCTTTTGTTTGATCATATTTACTGATAAAATAAGATATGCTGTTCTATTTTCTATTCTATTTGTCTGTATCAGTAAATATGATCAAGCCATTTAATTCAATTTCAGCTAAGCATTTGGTGCAACAGTGGTGAGGAAAAACTTCCTTTTGGGCAGAAACCTCAGACAGACCCAGGCTCTTGGTGGGCAGCCATCTGCCACTGCCGGTTTGGATACAGATATAGAGAATTATGATTCATAATAATTGTAACAGTTGGTATGATGAACTGTGGCAATTATAGTAACAACAAAGATAATGGAACTATGACTAGAAATAATAGTTGTAGCAGTTCAGGGTGTTGTGGGGCATAGTAGGGCATAGCAGTGCGTTTACATATGGGGGTTCCCATGTACCATCTTCCCCTGCCACCCTGCCAAGATCTCTCGCTACCCCTTTGCCACCCCTTGTAAAAATTTCTAGATCCGTCACTGGTTGGACCCCAACGGAAGAAGCACAGACAGCTCCGATGTCGTTGATCGTTTTTTTGCTAATAAGCCTTCGGGATCTGAGAAATACAAGCCTGATCTTAGTCAAACTATTCAGTATAAAATAAAGTAATAAGCGCAAGGACTCTAGGGAAGAAGCTAAGTTAGGAGCATACATTACATTCATACACATGCTGCTGCGTTCTGGATCATTTGGAGAGTCTGGAGAGGAATAACAATAGTCCAGCCTCAAAGTAACAAATGCAAGAACTAGTTTTTCTGCGTTGTTTTGTTGAAGTTTGTTTTATGTGGCTGTTAAAGATATATCCTGATTTAAAGATAACTCGGATTCCTTATTGTGGTGGAAATTGTAAGTCATGCAGGTTTATATGTCCTTAACATTCAGAGGCCTAAAGGATTTTTGACAACCTCTGGTCCGTCCGGTTTTATTTTCTAAGAAAGCTTGTAAAACATCAACTCTGTTGTCCACGGTCAATCTATGAACACCTTTTTCATGAAAAACTGGGCTACTAGAATATTTTTGCTGCAGTGAGGTCACTTGAATGTTAAAAAGGTTGGAGGACCTTAAAGACAAATAAATAAAACTGAACATAAATCTCACAGATATGTATTGATATCTCACACAGCAACAAAAGCTAAGCCAATCTCCTGTCTAAAACACTTATATGTCTTGGGAGTCAAACTGTGAAGAAATAAACATTCAACTGTAACTTATACAGTTGACAAAATATCTACATTTAAAAATGTCATGACATTCACTTATGCAAAAAGTCCAGACGCTTTTGCCCTCATGACATTCACTTAAATGCCAATACTCAAAATAATAATGTCATATTTATTGATCTCACACACAGCAATGCTACACAAGCATTTGTGTAGTTCTCCTATATATTTGATGTCATTCAGTGCAGAAATAAACATAATGAACATTATAACTCTTATAAAGGACAAACATTACATTACATTTCTTTAAAAAAGGCCCAAATTTATGCCAAAACTCAAAACAGTGATGTCATTCTTCTCTGTGGAACGGTTTAGAACGGTAATAGATGATCTTTGGTCACATCTTACTATTCTGACTGAGTGATTTCTCCTCACAATAGACAATCTTTTAGAGAGCCGAAGTCCCGCCCCTTCCGATGGACATCATGGGACCTTAACTCAGAAAAAACGGTAGTGAACGGGGAGAAGCAAATTATTTTTTGATCCCATTTGAATTGGATTACAAATATGATGTTCGTCAATTTAAAAGATAATTTTTCAACCGATGAAAGTCTCAGTTAGCCGTAGGTTTGTCATATGATCACTTAGTTTTGTGTGAAACAGCTCAGTGAACTACATCTCCCGTCTCACACGATCTACCTCACCTAGCTTGATGCTTGGTTTGCTCGCTTGCTAGCTAGCTTAGCTCTGTTCCACAACACATGTAACGTTGTCTTAACTGCTGTGTTTTATCCAGTGAAGCGTTTTCAGCAGATCAACAAAAGAACATGCAAGATCCTCTGCTCATTAGAGTAACGTTACATCCCGGTACGATACACACAGACATTGTAGCTTCAGCTAGACTTCATCCATGAAGTGTGTAGTCTTTCTAATTACGTATTTTCACAATCTTATACTATATAGTTTAACAATGAACTGAAACTTTCTTCGGTTGAAAAATGTTTTAAATTGACGAACATCATATTTGTAATCCAAGACTCAATTCAAATGGGATCAAAAAATAATAATTTCTCCATTGACTCTCGTTCATATTTTTTCCGAATTAAGGTCCCATGGACCGGAAGTAAAAGGGCATGACTTTGGCTCTCTATATGGCCGTAATGTGTGACAGACCTGCCTTAAATTGGTTGACAAAACATCAACACGCTCTCACAAAGCATCAAAAAATTGATAACTTATGGACATCAAGTGGATAAATCTTGAATGTAAGAGTTTTATTGCTCAACGACTCAAAAAAAGGCACAAGTTCCAGGCTGGATCGAAAACCTCCTATAAGGGTTACAAAGAAACCACCTTGACGGCCTGAGTGTTAGCTTTTAGCTGCAAAAAAAAAATTTATGTCTCTAGCTCTTATTGCTATAAAATGATTAAAATATGAATACGAGATGCAGTTTTTCCTTGTATACGATATTCTCGGTCTCTTAATGTAAGTATCCAGATGCACATTTTGTAGTGCATCTTTTGAATGTTTTAGTTTCACCATCAATAACATCTACCATGCATAATTGCGTCATAGCCAAGTGCAGTCAGATTTGCATGTGCCACGGTTGTCTTTTCCTGAGTCCTTATGAATTCTCCTTTTTACATGTTTCCTTGGCATCCGTCTGTTAACATTTTCCATCGAGGTTGAGGAAAAGTGGTTAGGAAAAATGCATAACGGGTCATGTTTTTGACTAATAAAACCGCAGCCCATGTCATCTTTGTCTTTTAACTTCCCTTTAGGGACCGTGGCAGGACTGGATTGGACCGGCGCAGCAGGGACCCCTACAGTAACCTTATGACTCAAAAAGAGAAGGAATGGGTAACCAAGATCCAGATGATGCAGCTGCAAAGTACTGACCCTTACCTGGATGACTACTACTATCAGGTTGGTTTTTATATACATTGGCTTCAGCAAGTATTCAGACCTCCACACTGTTTGCCCACTTTGTATTGTAGATGTAATTTTAAATGGATAAAATTTCCATTTTTGCCTGTCAAGCTACTCAATAACCATAATGACAAAATTCAAACATGTTTTAGAAATGTCTTAAAAATTAAAAAAATTAAATGTCTACATAAGTATTCCAAGCTTTTGCTGTGGCACTCCAAATTGTGGTCAGGTGTAGCATTTGTGCAAAGTGAATTGTTTGGAGTGTATGTAGATCCAGCAATTCACCTGCATATCGGGACTAAAACCAAGCAATGAAGTCCGAGGAACTCTCTGTTGACCTCTGCGATAAAATTGTGGCATGGCATAGATCAGGGCAGACGTATAAAACAATTTTTAAAACTTTTGAGTGTTTCCAGGAGCACAGTCGCCTCAATAATTGTGAAATGAAAGTTTGGAACCACAGGACTCTTCCTATTGTGTTTCTTCTTCTTCAAGGAGGTTTTGGTACACTTGTTTGGTCCGCTTTTAGTGCTTATCTGAGTGCAATTGTTGCATCCACACCTGCCCAAACGAACCGCACCAAGGGGGGGGAAGCAAACTTCAGCCAAACTAAATGAGGCAGGTGTGAAAGCCCCCTTACATTGGCAGGGCCATGGTCAGTTAGTGTGATTTGTTTCTATAACTGGAGATCAGTAAGATTCATAATTATGTTTTAATATATGTATGTTTACACCAGGCCTTTTGTTCTCTTTTTAAGTTTTTTTTTGTTTTTTAATAAAAGGGCTTTACTCGACATTCAGAACATTTAATATGCACTTTAAACAAATATTTGCTCCATAAAGATAGTGGAGTAATGGCTTTCTAAGCAGAGAATGAAGTCACTCTCCCACTGTGTCTGTCGTAATCTGAGCTACTCTGTTCTTTGTTTGGATAGTGGGGCCCGGCCATTCATGCACGATAGTGTATAAGGCAGAATCTCATTTCTCATCTTACCCCTTCCCCTTACCCCTACCCCTTTGTCTTACCCCTAGCTTTTGTCCCTCGAAACCCAGTGGTAAGGGTGAAAACCTACACCTATGAAATGAGACGCCACTTGGTTACATCATCATACATACTTAAGTCTGTTTGCAATAAATATTTCTATACACAATGCATGGTATGTTTCAGTTATCACAGTTTTGAATGTCATTGATGTTCAGAAACACTTTCTTTGTTAACAAAAATCTCTTTCCTAAAAAAGTAAACCTAACAGGCAAAAACATTTATATAAAAATATATTACAGAACCATTATCAACTATTAGAACCATAACTTACATGTGACACACATAAAAAAGGCCCTCAAATGTATAAAACTAAAAAGACACTCAAGACCACAAACAAAAAACTAGCTACAGCTATTCTGAAATTGCAGACCCCAATCTGATGCCTGTTGGCCAGTAACCTTTCCCTCCAACCCCATTTCTTTCATTAGTGTCCTGTATCATAACCAACAACAATGTACAGGTAGATGAACAGGAAAGAATTACAAATGATTTACTGCTTGTTTTCAGCCCGAAAGTGGATCAGCTGCTGGGTTTCCTCCGGCGTCCCTGTGTGATACAGGACGGTGTATATATAAAGCATGTGTCTCAAAAGAAAGTAGTGTTATATATATTAGCCTTTGAGCAAAACTAGCCATCTAACTAGCGATGTCAACAACTAATGATTATTTCCGTCTAGCTGCCATTGTGTCTGTCTGGGAGTGAGAGTTGTGACGCATTGACGCAGCACAGGATTTACATGCTGTAGTGGAGACTATATCCGCGATCTGGAAGTTTTTCCCGGTGAAAGATTTGAAAGTACTTAAAGTGCTTGAATTTTACAAACCCTAAAATAAAATACCTCAACTGTGTGTGTGTGTGCGTGTGTGTGCGTGCGTGTGCGTGTAGAACTACTATGAAAAGATGGAGAAACGTCAGGAAAGAGAGAGAGACAGCAGCAAGAAGGAACACACCACCAAACTGATCACTCCACAGGTGGCCAAGGTTGAACACACCTACAGACCAGGTAAATGACAACAGAACAGATCAGAATCTGCACTCATAGTACGTGATCAACAGGGGCCTCATTTAAAAAACTCTACAGAGCATTTGTATCAAAAGTGGCGTATGGTCGAAACATAGGACGTGCATAGGCACAGCAATAGAGCACAGCAGAGAGTTATTGATGTGTTGAAATCATGGTTGAAATGCTGAAGCACTCTCTCATCCGCATGCCAAATTAACGTTCACAGTTGCCGACCTCATAGGTGCCGATACCGTGGGTGCGCCGGAGCTTGAGCACCCACGGAAAATACTGAGCACCCACGTGTGCCAGACTTCCAGTTCATTTTTAATTTTATATTAAACATTGCAGGTGGTGCTAAGTGTGATTGGTCATGTCGGTGGCATTGATTTATAATTTCCCACGAAGCTGATTAAACTTCTCATCCCCAATTCTATCTGTGAGAAGTGGCGCTGTCCTGAGTTGAAAGATAGCTTACTTTACGGCGTGTGTGTTCGTGTCGGCCGCTGTCCATTTCCTAAGGTTCTGAAATGCAAACATTGTTGACTACTTTTTTTTTAAACCCACAGGGAATCTTGAAATTTGGACAAATTCTTAGAAACTTAAGCTGTCTGGAGAAACCATCCTCTCCGCTGGAGCGTAAATATGGAGGCATTATAAGACCAAAACAAATACATGTGGCTACTTAAAATGCACGTGAATGATGCAATCGTTATGTTCTTCTTCATTCTTGATAATGATGCTGGTTGTGTTATTATTATTTTGCCACAGCATCGTTTCATTGAAAATGATTCATACAGGACCTGCTTATCAGTCCATTCATCATTAAAGCTGGGCTTTTCCACAACTTTTCGCTTCAGGCTCTTTGACAGTGATATTTTTGTCAGCCCATTTTCCACCAATCAGGACTGCATACTAAAACCATGTTTCCATAATAATAATATACAATAATAATAATTACAAGGTCCTGATTATTACAGATTCCCTGTATATTACATTTTGATGTGATGTCATAAAACAAAATTCATGTTAACATGGCACACTAATAAACAAGAAATTTTGAAAAGGGCACTTCATATCAAAAAGGTTGCCGACCCCTGCTCTACAGTAAAATACAGTCACACCGTTTAGTTGTCAGTATTTAAACGTGTTTAATCCAGCTACTAGCTAACGGTAGGCTAACGTTACCTGCTGCCAAGTGTTGCTGCTAACGTCCGTTTTGGAGCATCAGAGAGCAGCTCAAGCACTTAACTGGCACTGAAATGAAGCACCAAAATCCACGTTGCAATATGGTCCGTTAGATACCGGTCTTTTAGGCACCGGTGCCATATTAGCACCAGGTTTTGGTACCCAACCCTAGTCACGCCCATAGTTTTATTTATATATATATATATATATATATATATATATATATATATATATATATATATATATATATATATACATACATACATCATGAGCAGAGAGGAAAACAAATAAAGGAATTTCACTGAATGTGAAATTGTAGAAAAATGGGCATTACTAATGCCAAAAAAAAACTGTAGTGACAACATGTTGCAGACGCAGTTAATGCCACAGCCTCAGAAGGTCGAGCTGTGGCCAAAATTCAAACGAAATGGTCCGATATTAAAGTTGGTGCAAAAAAAGCGCCTTGCGCTACATTGAGAAAGTGTTTTTGCCTTTTTTTCACATTCAAAGTTTCTATTGAGGTTTTCGAATTTAGCTTCAATTGACATTTCTTTTTTTATTCTTATACTTATTCTGTTTAATCTTTTCTTATTAAACAGCAAAATCATGAGAGTTTCTGTCTTTCGCCTTAACGGCTTTTAAAATCGCAATTTTGAGCTCATTGGTCGATGACAGTTATTTGATATTAGGGCTGGGGATCGCCACTGATTTTCCCAATAAGATTTTCGATTAAATATTGATTTAAGGATATTTCAGTAAGAATATCAATTCTGCTCCCATATGAAATAAATTCTCGGATAATCTGCTTTAAATTGTACAAGAAACCCTCTAAATTGGTGCATTATTAAAAATATAGTTTACATTAATAATTAACACCAAGATAGTTAAGTAACATGAGCACACTACAGCTGTTTTGGTTACTGGGAAGGGCTGTATGTTTTGGCTGGTTTGTAAAAGGTTATTGATTAGAATGCAGACAAGATGTTCCTTTTAGGTATTTTATTGGAATGAAGGTGCGTATAAAACATACAGGTAAAGGGTAATTTTTTTTATTTTTCTCAACCCGTTTTCCCATGCATTTGTGTCTAATAGACTGATTTGACCAAAATTCTTTGAAATTGGTACAGTTTTGAACAAGAACGCAGTGACGGGCCTGCGCGAACTGAATGAGGTCATTATAGTTGACCGACCACCTGTATTCATTTGAGCCGGAGGGAGGGAGAGAGAGAGAGAGAGAGGTGGCTGCGAGGCTCGGGATATTGGTGTTATGTTGTTAGGAATGGGACCTGTTGCTGCCAGATATCTGTGATGTGTCCTGTGATATACCTTGGACACGACGCTATGTCACAACATCAGAGAATTTCCCCCTCTAATCAACAGGGCTGTGGTAGAGACATGAGCAAATACGAGCCATTGTTGTTAGTGAAAATCTTTTAGATAACACAAAACCATGGATGTATTATAGCCTATTGACCGCACAAAACACTTTGCAGCCTTTTATCTATTTCTCGCAGTGCAATTAACACAACGTAACATTAAGTAAAATGAACAACAAACCTCAGTATTACTTAGTTACCAAAAAAAGTGCTTTCTGTTGTACAGAGAGAGTGGTGAAGAGACCACTATTATTATATATACCTTAAGCCATACATTCTGAAAATGGCCATGCCAGTTTTTCACTCGCCAAAATCTAGCCTAACTTTGTAGCATTGTTTAGCAACAGGCTAGCATGATATAGATCCTAAGATTGTCTAGTTTTGAAGTATCTCCACTCTAAAACCTTTAAAACTTGTTCAAAATGAAGCCCGCTTCAGCCTCTTAAAAGACAGATCTTGGGATTTCATTAATCAATTTGAATCGGAAAATCAATTTATTTTTATTTCTATACCCAGCCCTATTCGGTTTAGCCTTAGTAATCTCACACGATACTGGAGATCCCTAGGGAATGTTGACATGTGTTTGTCGACAGTTCAGTTTGCAGGCTCTCTCGGTAAGCTGACGGTCTCCAGCGTCAACAACCCTCGCAAGATGATTGATGCTGTGGTGACAACCCGCACAGATGATGAGGTCTGTTTGCATGTTTCTTTTCTAGTACACAATGGTCTCTTTAAATTAACTTGACTTTGCTAAATTGACTAACAGTAGAGGATGTGTAGGATATGTTCAGTGTTGTACAATTGAACACTTCCTGAAGCTGCTTCACAGTTACAGTCACAAACCCTTCTCTTTCACTGTAAAGCTTTGAGGCAGCTGTAGGAGGTGCTGAGTTTAAAGGGGAACTGTTATATTAGCATACTAGCATTTTTAGGTTCATACTTGTATTGTGTGTTTGTACACGTTTACATGGTTTAATGCTAAAAAAAAAAATTATACTGCTGCCCATACAGTGAATACAGGCGCAGCAAGCCTGTATTCACCCTTGTATGAGACTCTCTGTAGGAGCTCCTGTCTCATTAAGCCCCCCACCCAACAAAGTCCAGTCTGCTTTGATTGGCCAGATTGTTTCCTGGAATCTGCTTTGCGCTCCGCAGCCTCCGCTGTTGTTTTACTAGTTGAAGTTGGAGCAACTGCAACGGCGCATATAACAGGACTTTGTACCGTGAAAAATCACCAATAAAGGCTTCTAAACCAAATACTACACAACCGGAAATTGAGGAGAAATGACCAACATTGGCTGCCAAGATTACAGTTATATGGTGTTAGCATGCAGGTTACTTAAATATTTAGCAGTAGGCAGAGGTTTATAAAGTACTAGAGACCCATACTTGAGTAAAAGTGCTCTATCAAAAAAGTGTCTTAAGTTGAAGTGCTCTTTAAGCACCCCACTTAAGTACTAAAGTATTCAAAAAATGTTTACTTAAGTATTGCAAATAGTTTATTTTAAAATGTACTCCTCAAGTACCAAAAGTACAAGTATTGTGTTATTAAAGAAAGCAGTCAAATTTTGAATATCATATTGTTGGAGTTGAACTTTTTACTTGGTATTAAGACGGTGCATTACAGGCTTACAAGCTGTACATTGCTGGATATATGAAGGAAGTTTCTGAAATAAACCCAAAAAGGTGCATTAATGTCACAGCTGTTATAACTACTATTATCTGCTATAAAAATCGGTTATTAATCATTTATTAATAAATACTGAAATAAAATGTGGGATGTAGTGGAAAGTTAGCAAGCTAGCAACATACAGATAAACTAGCAGTTTCACATCACAGGGTCAAACGGTTAAAATCCAGTACTCACTGCAGACTGAAACAACTCAGGACTAGCTTAATCTGCTGCAACAATAAGTACATACTTAAATCGGATCTGACTTCTGAACAGGCGACCATAATGAAAAGAAACATGACGCGATCTCTGGGATTTCTTACGTAACTAACGTAGCCGTAACTACACACACTGTAACCTACACAGTCTCCGTAGCGTGAGGCATTCACAACAGTAACGAGTAACGATGCAGCACATACAAAATCTATCGGAGTAAAAGTATTAAACTCATCGAAAATATGTACTAAAGAAAAAGTGGAAGTAGGAGAAAAAAATAATACTCCAGTAGAGTACAGATACAGCTTTTTAGTACTTAAAGGAACACGCCGACTTATTGGGAATTTAGCTTATTCACCGTAACCCCCAGAGTAAGACAAGTCGATACATACCCTTCTCATCTCCGTGCTTGCTGTAACGCTGCCTGACGGTTCCAGCATTAGCTTAGCCTAGCACAGATCCTGCAGGTAACAGGTTCCAACTAGCCTACTGCTCCAAACTGTGACAAAAGTGACAAAATAACGCCAACATGTTCCTATTTACATGTTGTGATTTGTTTAGTCACAGCGTGTACAAAAAACAACGTAACATGAGACACAGCCGTCTTCTAACAGTAAACAAACCGGGAACTATATTCTCAGACAGGCTTGCTGTGAGCAAATCACTCCGCCCAAGTACTATATTCTTCCGCTTGAGAATATAGTTCCCGGTTTGTTTACAGTTAGAAGACGGCTGTGTCTCATGTTACGTTGCTTTTTGTACACGCTGTGACTCTATAAATCACAACATGTAAATAGGAACATGTTGGCGTTATTTTGTCACTTATTGGGAGCAGTAGGATTACTGGAACCATTCCTGCATGTTCTGTGCTGGACTGATGCCGTCAGACAGCCTTACAGCACGCACGGAGATGAGAAGGGTATGTATCGACTTGTCTTACTCTGGGGGTTACGGTGAATAAGCTAAATTCCCAATAAGTCGGCGTGTTCCTTTAAGTACAGTAGTGAAGTAGTTCTACTTCGTTACTATACAGCTCTGGCAGTAGGCTAACGTTAGATTGTAATGGAACGAACAAAGCAGCACTTTCTACCGGCAGATAAAGGCTTCAGAACCAAACGCTACTCAATCGGACATGTTTCAGCAGTAATGCGACCTGGAATTGGGGAGAATTTAACAGAGTTAAAAATTTGTGGAAACCCTCTGCTGCACATTTGACTAATTATTCGCCTGGTTTGGACAGAAAAGCCTGTCAGCTGCCTTGTGCTTTGTTGTAAATAAAACAGAACCACAAAAAAAAACATTTTGTGGTTCTTAAAAGTAAGAAATCCATAGGGCAGTGGCAAAAAAAACAGTTTGAAAACAGCACAGTAGTGTGTAGTGCCATAATGTTCTATTTTACTCTGCTTTTTCTGGAATATTTCCTTTGTTATTAATGCCGTACCTTTTTTTTAATCTGAAGTATTTTTTGACTGTCTACCTCCAGGAAAAAAGAGAGAAGCAGGTTTGGAATAAGAGGCGACAGATCCTCTACACTGTGGAGAAGGTAGGTCAAGGAAGCTGTACATGTCAAGCACATTTTCAAAATGCAGGAAAGACTCTTGGATCCTAAATGTTTTCATGACTCTTTTTGTACTTCCTTCCCTCCATCTATCTCTGTCCTCCAGATGTACAGTTTGCTGCTCGAGGTTCAAGACTTTGAGAAACGTTTTGTCCAGGTGCCAGAGGAGGGCAGGGAGGCTCTTCTAGAGCAGCATAAAACCAACACCTTGCAGCTGTGCAACTCTCTGCGGGAGAAGGAGTGGGACGACAGGTAGGACGGAAGGATGGATTAAGTACAGTACAACTAATAACTGCGTACAAAACATAATTTAATGTTTGGGATAATAAGAGATAATTAAAATGCCCAATACTGTATATTTTACCACACACTATTATTTTCTTTCTCCTGATTAAGAGTGAGTGATGAGCAGTGTGTGATGATCATGTCAGTGAGGAAGGGGAAGCGGCTCATCTCCAGGCTCCTCCCTTTCCTGCCCTCACCCCAAGCTGCCGCCATTGTCATGGCGATTTCTCGCAACCTTCCTGCCTTGGCCAAGAAGGACAAGCAGGACCAGGTAAACCATTTCACAATGCAAGCTCTTAGCTAGTTTTTTCTTTATTTCGGCTAAGGCGCGGTAAAAAAACAAAACAGGTGCTGCGCCTTAAGGCCTTTCCACACCAGTTTTTTTTTTTTTGTGCAATTCATTGTAGGGGTGGGCGATATATATCGTTTACGATAATATCGTCATTGTTGTGTTAACGATGTGCTAATTGACATTATCGAGTATTTAAATTACTTAGAAAAAAACACTTCAAAACACGTATTGGAACCATAGATTGGAACGCTACAAATTCACTAATGTCAACAAAGATGGCAGCGCGCGATTGTGCAGCGGCTACTAGCTCTCCTGTCGGTGTATATTTATACAAGTACAGCCACACTGACCTAATCAATACAGAACTATGATACAACACAGCTGTTACGAGAGCCTTCCAGGCGGCTCACAACATCCCGGAGGACACAGCCAGACCGGGCGCTCCAGGTTGTTGTCGGCGCTAGCACTCCGAGCTAGCTACTGGCAGGATGAGAAAATAACTACGGCAAGAGTCAGACCAGAGGCGGAGGACTGCATTTTTGTGCATAATGAATGATGTACCAACAGCAGGATCGTTGCCCCGCACGGCTCACCTGTCCTGGAGCCCTGTCGGTAATATACAGGCCATTTTATTTAGCACGAAAACAGCACACTGCCGTCTACATAGCCCCCGATGCTAACGTTAGCACAAGTTTGGCTCACTGCTAACTATAGTGAACAAACTGCAGGGCGGATGGGATACATATTGTAGCAGGGGGCTTTAACAAGGCGTCCTTAAAGTCTGTACTCCCAAGCTTTTTTTCCAGCATGTACATTGTGTTACTAGAGGGAAGAACACACTAGACCATCTATACTCTAACATCAAGAAAGCACACAGAACTGCTCCTCACCTGGGCCAGTCAGATCCAACTATTCCTGATCCCAGCATAAGTCCCGGTCAGAAGGACTATACAGCCAAGTAGAAGGACTATCAGTACCTGGCCTGACACGGCCCTATCACAGCTCCAGGACTGCTTCCAATAAGGACATGGTTGTGTACAATATGTTACAGAACAGAGCCTTTTGTTTATTATTATGATTTCATCTTGCTTGTATGCTGCACAACTTACATTACAGCAGAGGTGTGCAACTGAAGGTGTACTCAGAGTTCAATGTTCCTACACTAGTTCAATTAGTATTAGTATAGTAGTATTTTGTCTTTGAATTGTTTTTACTTGAATAATTAAATTTTAAAGAAAATAAATAAGAACTGTTTTCATTCAACATTTTGCCCATTATCATCAGTGATTAAATAATTCAGACTTTTAAAAACACATTTTTAAAGGATATCGTCTAATTATCGTTATTGTCAAAATCTGAAAAAATATCGAGATATTATTTTTTGTCCATATCGCCCACCCCTAATTCATTGTTATTTTTGTAACTGTTTTCATTTCTAAGCTTTCGCACTGTGAATAAAGGCATCAGATTATAATACACCAACATAGAGGCTGTAGTCCAAACCATAAAACAAAGCAGTGTTTCCCATACATTGATTTATTTGGGCTGGTTGAAGGCTGGCTACTGTTACAATTCCAAACGGTTTTCCCATTTTCTCATTAAAAGACCGAAGCTAATCTAATTAGACAGACGGTAAACATTGTTTATGTTATAAAGACAATTAAACGATTACATGTATTGAGCCTTGAAAGCCAGGAATTTTACTCTTACGGTTTCCTTGTGTAACGTTACATCTAGCATTGGCTATGATTCAAAACGCCATGGTGTTGCATCAAATGAAATAAGATCTATTAATGCAATTGTAACACTTGACAGTACACCCTATACGGTTCAAGTCTACAGACAACGGTTTCCTCGTTAAGAGACACGAAATGTTTGTCTTGTTCTGCAGTTTCTCATTGAATATCATTCATGTGAATAAAGAATTCTTTTGCATAATGAAATAGACCCAGTTTAATAAACTATACAGCTACCTGCACTTACCATTAGCTGTCTTTCATCCTCTGCCCTCCTGTTCAGGTGCTGTGCTGGTTAGTGGAGCCGATTTCTGCTGTGATCCAGTCATTGTCCAGCTCTGCCCTTACAGACTTGCTCCAGGAGCTTCAGGGCAATGAGGGCCAACTGGCCACAGTATTGCACAACAAGGTACACACACACACACACACACACACACACACAGAACATTGATAATTTATAGTAATCAAATACTATTACAAACTTTTCAAGTTGAACTTTTTGAGAGAACACAAGACAAACTAATCTAAAATTTGATTAAATGCACAGCCCTACCCTGACAACTGTAAACTGCAATTGGGTTGTGTTTACTGGAGGTAATGTGGTTCGCAAAGTAAGATGCCTTTAACTCCTCAACCATATCGTTAAAGGTGCAGTAAGTAAGATTGTTGATATTTGAACAACTGCCAAACAAATACACCCCCCCCCCCATTCAAAAGCTCCACCACCCCCAGATTAACGGACAGCCGGCCACCACATTCACATACCTGCCTCCCCCCTTTGTTTTCCATTTACAGAGCCAGGGCTGTGTCCTTCCCCCACCTGATTTCTTTTTGAGCGCACACAGAAAATAGAGAGCTAGGTGACTGTGAGGAAATATTCACTGAATTTGACAAAAAGTGTATTGGATTAGCATCACTTACCACAGTGTTTTTCAACCTTTTTTGAGCCACGGCACATTTTTTACATTCAAAAAATACCACGACACACCACCAACCAAAAATTTTACAAAATGACACATTGTAGCCTAATAAGATCAGAATCTGCATTTTTCATTTATAAAAATGTATCCATTGCTTTTGCAGGCTTACATCAATGATCTTGGCCCTACATACACCGTAAATCAACGTGCTAACCAAATATTCACATTTCTATTACTAATAAATACTTTGATAATAGATGCATAAATTCCAATGTGCTGTTTCAAATTCAGTGTCACTTTTGAAGATGCAACATATAAGGTAAACTCACAGCCCCATCGCTGTCATGACAGTAAAAACAAATATATATATATTTTTTATTATTGTAATTGTATATTTTTTTAACTGCTTTTTAATGTTTCATGTAAAGCACTTTGAATTGCCTTGTTGCTGAAAGGTGCTGTAGAAATAAAGTTGCCTTGCCTTACAACCTCAGCCTGTCAGTCTCGCACCAGGGCAGAGAAACCACCGTTGTGCCTGGCTGCTTTGCTCCGAAGAAGTGTAACATCAACAGCACCGCGACCGCTTTCGTCTCGCCATTAATATCATATCGCAGCAAACTCTGTCTGCATTAAGTTATGAAAAACTGTAACCACACTTAAAACCACTTTATCTGCATTTCCGTGACTCACTATGACTTCAACAAAACTGCAGAGCTGACATAGTTTGCACGGTCTGCAGCTCTGCGTGTGTGCGAGTGTGTGTGTTCGTGTCAGAGCTCCGCTCCCTGTCAATTTTGACAGATAAGCTTGCGCTTACGCGCTCTCAAGTACCGAAATTTCAACATTTAATGTGTAAAAAAGGGGGCAAATTTACTGGTCACATATGTGAGACTGGATGTAAAATTCAGTCGCGCACTCTCAAATTTTGGTCACAGTCAGGAGCCCTGCTGGTAGTAATTCTATTGTCTTAAATCAACAAGGTCATTATTGCGCTATACTGTCACCTACCCTACTGATACAGAATAGTATTTAATTTATCTGCCATCATATTGCAGGCACAGATGCGCAACAATGGCAAATTATTTGCAGTAACTCAATAAAAAAAGTTGTTGGACAAATTAAGTAAAATCTGATCATTTCTCAAGGCACACAGGGCGATCTCTCACGGCACACTAGTGTGCCGCGGCACAGTGGTTGAAAATCACTGACTTACCATACCCTTGAACCCTTGAATGGGGTCTTTGTAAAAGAGATGGTTTAACATGGAGCTTTTGGAGATTTTCACTTTTGTTCAACCCTCTGGCCAGGGGGATGAGTTGGCAGACGGAACGAGTATTTTACTTGGAGCCACTTTATCTAAACTAACTTTGGTCATCTGCAGTTCAAATGAGGAGAAAAGTCTGATGCTCATCACCTGTGTTGGAAAGCAGTTCCTGAACACCACAGCAAGTCCTCCACCCTGGCTCCAGGTTTTTGGAGTGCTAATAAATGAACAATCCAGTGGGCACGGTTTGATTAGAGAGCCGTATCTCTGTAGTTTGCTCCATTCAGCGTTCCCTCAACTAGGCTTGTGCCGATTGGTGATCAGATTGTATATTGACGATTGAAGGAAGGATCAGTGATTGGTATTTCCTATGCTTATATTTAAGCGATTATAACAATCGTACTATCAGAGTTATAATATATAGAATCCATACCTTCCACATCATTGCTCCTTGTTTTTGCTCGGTTGTTCAACCTTGGTGTGTCAAAATCATTTCCAACCAATTACATTTACCACAGGTTGATTCCAATAAAGGTGTAGGTACATCTCAAAGATAATAAAGGGAAATGGGAGACACAAGAGAAACAAATTCGCGTTACACACACCTTTGTTCGTTTCTGTCTAGTTTGGTGTGACACTGCTGTATCTGATCCTGAGTGAAGGAGAGAGGATGCAAAGTTCCGACCCTAACTGTCAACTCATGGACGACAATCGATGGTAAGCTGTTTGTGTGTCAGTGATGTCAATTACTTTCTTGTGTAGTCTCATGGAGTCAATGTCAATTGATACATTTAATACAATGGAAGTGTATCCAGTGTTCCATAAGATGCACACAAATGCGTATTGTTCATGCCAGTTTACTAATTTGTGCGGTAAGAAGAAAATCAATACCACGGCAGCTCTAGTCATAATGACGCATCCTAAAATGGCTCTGTGCCCAAGACAAAACCAAGTCATGAGTCATTTTTCGTTCCTTTTCTCTTCATGCTTCTTTAAATATGTCTCACTTCAGCTGTTTGCATATTAATCCACACTGACCTTCTGTTTTTACATCCAGGACGGAGTTGGTGTTTTCAGTGACGAGGGAGTTGCTCAGCGTACCGACCTCATCGCTCTCTTCTCCCCTCTTCACCCCTCCCAACCTGCTCTCCCTCTTCTCACGCTACGTTGATCGGCAGAGGCTGGAGCTGTTACAGGACAAGCTACAGTGAGTTACATCAACACAAAAAGTGTCATGTTGCATTTTGTTAGCTGCTTTGCGTGGACAAGCTAGCACAAAGAAAACAAGCTGGTTATAATGAAAACCACATTCAGAGTTACTCCTTTTTTAAATAATTTTATTTAAGTGTCTATATATTATTATTATATAATAATAGAATATATATATATATTCTATTATTACTGTGTTTATATAAGATATTTATGTTGTAATGTACATAAAGATCATGTTGATGTAAACTGCTAAGATGATTCGGGAACTATTGAATGAACATGTTCTTTAGGAGCACAAGTATAAAAATAAAAACTAACCGTTTGTTCATTGCCTTTCTCAGGATCTCTTCTTTGTCCTGATAGAAGTTACAACAGACATCAACACAACACAACCCCCTGCCCACCGGATGCAGATGTGTGTGTGTGTGTGTGTGTGTGTGTGTGTGTGTGTGTGTGTGTGTGTGTGTGTGTGTGTGTGTGTGTGTGTGTGTGTGTGTGTGTGTGTGTGTGTGTGTGTGTGTGTGTGTGTGTGTGTGTGTGTGTGTGTGTGTGTGTGTGTGTGTGTGTGTGTGTTGAATTTTAATACAGCAGAATCTCTTTTGTGTTTAGCTTCTGGTGTTTGCTTGTCTGTGTGAATGAACGACAGTGACGGCGCATGAGAGATGGACTGTATGATGATGATCTGCATTTTTAAATATCTTGTTTACGATTATGCCTGTGATGAACCTTCAAATTAAAAGTATTTCTATTTCTAGTGTTTTAGTCTGATCTTACACTGCTAAAACCAAACGTGTGAAACATTATGTAGTCCACCTACAACATTGTCAAACTCACAATGGACAGTTAAAAATATGCAGCCTTTTTCGTCCTTATCAAAACCTGGTTGCATAATCTCGATAAACACATTCTGCATATGAATGCAACGGGATAAGAGTTTGTAATCGGAAGTGTTCTAGTTTCTGTTTGTCCTACAATCACAGTTGAGGAGGCTTTGGTTGATGTAGGTAAACAGTCCATGTGGAAAGAAAACAAGGCGAAACGCATGGCGGAATTATAGTCTTGCTTTGCCAGACCTTCCTTCACAGCGCTGCGGAGGAGGGTCTGGTTAGTCAACACAACATTCCGGGATGGGAGAAAAACATGCTCTGGTTTATTGCCATTTCTTTTAACCAATCACAATCGTCATGGATGGCGCAAAGCTCCGCAGGGAGCCGCTGCAAAATACCCTCGGGAAGGAATTTGTTTTGGTGGAATGTGTACATTCAAAAGTTGTTTGTCGTGCGAGAGAAAACTCAGATTGGACAGATGGTCTAGCTAGCTGTCTGGATTTACCCTGCAGAGATCTGAGGAGCAGTTAACCATAGTCCTTATAAATCCACCAGAGTTTAAAATTCCAACACAAAGAGGAAGGAGACAGACATCGGCGAAAAGACATGCATCCGCGGAATTTCCTGCGGCACCGGAGCAATCCCGGAAGTGGAACATCTTGGATATAGACATGCTGAATAGAGGAGGCAAAAGAAAGTCCCAACAGATGGCATATATATTTCAAAATTAAATCCTTTGAAAATGGCTAATTAAGGCTATATTTTAACTCTAATTCAGATTGATCTGAAAAGGAAATCTGCTGTTTAGAGACTCATTTCACTTCAGAGTGACAGCAGACGACCTCACACTGTCACTCAGTCAATATCACACCATTCTTATGAAGAATTAAAAAATTAAAAGCCCTTGAAAATGGCTTCTTAATGCAATATTTTAATTCTGATTCAGATTGATTTGAAAAGGAAACTTCTGTTTACGCACTCATTTTACTTCAGAGACGTACATAGTACACTACCACAGACTTTCAGTCATACAGAGTGGGATTGCTCCTTGGGCCCGTGAAACATCTTATCCCACTGATATATATCTTTTGTGAACAAGGAAGCATTAAAAAATATCACAGATACACAAAGTTTACAAAGTATTTTGTATTCTTTTCTTTAGTTTACTTTTTTTATTTATTCACATACTTTTATTTATTAAGACATTTTATATTTTGTGTGCATGTAAGTGTACAGTACAGTATCTGGAAAATTATGTGCTGTATCTACTGTATATTGTTTGTGTATAGATTGTGAAAATCAACATGAGACTATTCTAATATTGTCTGAGTGTTATTCTGAGCTGCTGTGACTGAAGTGAAATGTGTCTGTGTGAACAGATCAGTTTGAGTCAGGGTTAAAATTAAGCATTAATAAGTAATTTTCCAGGGCTTTAATTTCAAAATCCTACATTAATTTGTCTGATCTTAACTGAGTGACAGTCTTAGATGGTGTACTATCAATCTGAAGTGAAATGAGTCTTTGTTAACAGGTTTCCTTTTCAGATCAGCCTGAATAGAGTTAAAATATAGCCTTAATTAGACATTTTGGGGGGCTTTTATTTTGATATGCTACATCAGAATGTTCTAATATTGACTGGGTGTGAGGTGGTGTTATGTCAATCTGAAGTGAAATGAATCTGGTAAACAGGTTTCCTTTTCAGATCAACCTGAATCAGACAAAATATAATTCTTTAATAAGACATTTTCATGGGCTTTTATTTTTATTTTTTTATTATTACATCAAAATGGTCTGCTATTGACTGAATGACAATCTGAGGTGGTGAATCAGAGTTAAAGTATAGCTTTAAGCCATTTTCAACGGCTTTAATTTTGAAATTATACATCAGAATGGTCAGTTAATGAGTGACAGTCTGGGGTGGAGTACTATCAATTTGAAGTGAAATGTGTGTGTAAACAGGAGGTTTCCTTTTCAGATCAATCTGAATAAGAGTTTAAATATAGCCTTCAAGGGCTTTAATTTAAAAATCCTACATCGGATGTGAATTCTTTGGGGTGGTGAAATTAGTCTCTGAAAAAGATAGGTTGTCTTTGAACACAAATTAAAAATGCTGTTTTAATGCCTTTGGCAGCAGTCATAAGGGGGAGGGATACTAACTTCCCAGGTGGTGTTATGGTAGGAGGTGTAGTGCACAAATTTATGGTTTATGCGGATGATATATTACTTTTTGTGTCCGAACCTAGCAGATCAATACCCTGTCTACTCGGGATCATTGACTCTTTCTTGAAATGTTCAGGTTATAGGGGAAATTGTTCCATGTCAGAAGCGTTACCTTCAATGCCCCGCAACAGCCTTGCAATCAGGTGCATTTCGGTGACCAAAGCAAGGTATCGTATATCTTGGTATCTTATTCCCTACCCAGTTAAAAGACCTAGTTAAAGTTAGTTTGGATACATTATTTGTATTTGTCAAATCTGTTGTGATGTTAATAGATGGGCGACTCTCAAAAGCAGGGAAGGTCAATGTTTTAAAAATGGTTTGTGTTCCAAAGCTGAACTACTTTGTCCAATATCTTCTTCTGGAGGTTCCCCTGTCATACTTTAAATGGTTTGACAGGATAACAAAGACATTTATAGGTTTGGGTCTACCGAAAATGTTCTATTATTACTTTGCTTTTTACTTTAGGCATGTGGTCCACTGGTCACTTCCTACTGAGAGAGCCCCACCCTGGTATTGTATCTGTTTTTGCCCCATTATCACCCTTGCGATGCCTGTCTGTTAAACTGTATGGTAAGGCAAAAACACGTCCGATAATCTCTTGCTTAAATGTCGTTTGAACTGGATCCATATCTAAATACTTTATGTTTAGCGAAATCAACAATGACATTATTTTCTCTATGAAAGACATTGACAAAGACGAAAACTGGACATTTAGGCTACTCGATAATTTTATTTGAGTTAGTTTTGAAAACAGACATTACAGTTTTTGTTAGTTATCGTTTTTTTTGTAACACCTTGTTTTTT
>CM046788.1:4430052-4565052 GCA_025617405.1 Perca schrenkii
CTGGTTCTTCCTGCATGCTCTCCCTCTCCCTTTCTCCTTCTCCATCTCCCTCTCTTTCCCTTGGCACTGACAATCATACACAAAAATGTGGTGAAAAATAATGTTACAAAAAGTAAATGTAATATAGGCTACTTAATGCCAATAAGTTAGTATAGGAGTATGAGTAGTTACTGTTTTGCTTGCCACTATTCTCTATATGTCAATTTATTGTTGTTGTTTCCTCACCTGGTTCTTCCTGCATGCTCTCCCTCTCCCCTTCTCCATGTCCCTCTCTTTCCCTTGGCACTGACAATCATACACAAATATATTTTAAGCAGGAGAGTTGAGATCAGTTTGTCATGTCACAAAAATGTTATGGAGACCATTTACAGATTCTAAGGATATGATCAAAAGGCACACAGAGGAGTGTCATTTTAAATGTCTTTATTATTATTATTATTATTGGGCTTAGAAACTTTTTTTAAATCACAAATTCCTTTCACAAGAGAAGCTGTATTCTCCATTGTGGGTTTGAAATAAATAAAAAAAAATAAAAGCACGGGACCATTGCCTAGATAAGTAATTTGATACAACAGATAGCTGGTTTGCATTATCTGTTACTTAACTTGACACTTTTCAGAAGAACAAAAAAAAACAAAAAACAAGACAGAGGTCATTATGGACTGTCCCTAGTCTCTCTCCTGAATCTGTCTTTTTTTCTTTTAAAGAACTGTTGTATGTCCATTGCTCACTGGCAGGCCACACACACACACACACACACACACACACACACACACACACACACACACACACACACACACACACACACACACACACACACACACACACACACACACAGAGAGAGTAATGCTATGAGTTCAGGAGTTAAAGCCCATGTTGCAAGTTAACCACCACTGTTGATTAATAGGTACATATAGCACTCAATATATGTATATCATTGTTAAAAATGTCTCAAAATAGTGTTAAAGGACAGTTTTTGTCAGGTTTTTGTCGTTTTTGGTATTAGTGTTTTTTCTTCCGCAATTCGATGATGACGTCACGTTGGGGAGACGTGTATCAGCCTAGTACTAGAACTATGGTGACTGACTGGGATGAGGAAGAGGGGTTTTTACTGTCCGTGAATAGCACCAAGTGAATGTCAATGTTTTATTTATATCTAGGGACAGTGATCATGTCGTTAGTTCAGATAAGTACCGGTAAACTTATCTAGATCTAGAAAATACAAGGCATCATGCTAGTATGTGCTAACTTGCCAGTCCCACCTGTGAAATCCCCCGATAGTTGTAAACACATAGATATGATTGATATCATGATTAGATATCTCACGTTTTGATGGTAGGCTACTAGCTCCAGTAACAACATATTTGCCTGGTGTTTATTTATTACTTGGACGGGGATGCTGTTCAGCTTTTCACAAGTTTAAACAGCTAGCTAACGCTACGCCGACGCTTCGCTAACGTTAGCGCAACAGCGTTAGCCTAGCCGGCTAGGTAAATATTACAACTGCCTTCGGAGTTTCCTATATCTGCGTCCATGTTGTCAACATAAGACTTGTGGCGTTAGTGCTCCTTTTGTACCATAACTTTATTGAATGAAACGTTAAACTTCGCTCCTACGAGATGGTTTTTTGTTAGTTAGTTAGTTGCACAAAGCTAACTGGCTCTAGTTAGCCTGTATGTATGCTAGCGGACATTAGCTAACGTTGCATAGCCAGCAAGCAGCTTCGGTGAGCTAACCTTGACAGCTAACACATCCATGTGTCACCATTTCAAAACATCACCGCAGATTGACTGCTTTTAACAGCAGAGGTTGATTGTGGGCAACATACTGTCGCGGTTAGTTCGCCGAAACTACTGCCGATCGCCGAAGTTGCTGGCTGGCTACGCAACGTTAGCTAATCCCGTTAGCATACGTACAGGCTAACTATAGCCAGTTAGCTTTGTGTGTAATGTTACAAAAAACACTTTCGTAGGAGCGAAGCTTAATATTTCATTCAATAAAAGTATGATACAAAAGGAGCACTAACGCCACATGTCTTGTGTTGACAACGTGGACGCAGCTCCGAAGGCAGTTGTAATACCGGTATTTAACTAGCAGTCTAAGCTAACGCTGTTGCGCTAACGTTAGCAAACGTCGGCGTATTGTTAGCTAGCTGTTTAAACTTGTGAAAAGCCGAATAGCATCCCCGTCCAAGCTGCCTTTCACTTCCCCCCCAATATTATTATACACATAATAAAGACACATTGACTCGGTCGAGACCAAAAGCCATATTTTGCCAGATCAGCGGTAGAAACCGGGACCGGGACAGTGAACCGAGACGGGGCTTTCGCCTGTCGTCTCCCCAACGTGACGTCATGCAATGCATTGTGGGGGAAAGACAAACCGCTGTAAAATAGTACCTACTTTTTCGTGTTATATTCTGTTTTGTGATACATAACAACATCAAATACATGAATAACAGTTTAAATGTTTATTACCAACAAGCAATTACCACAAATTCGTTGGAAAATTTAACTTGCAACATGGACTTTAAGCCTGGTTCAGGTTAAATCCTCTGTGTGTGAGGAATTAATAAATACAGCAAAAGAAAAACATTAAACTTTCTTTTATTGTCTAGTTTGATAGTCAGCCACAACTGAAAAATAAGGCCGGTTCCTATCCGACGGAAGTTAGCGTTGCTATGGTACTGATAAACAAACCTGCTAATTGGTCAGCTAGCAACAGACAACTATTGACATTATACCGCTATATCACATTTAACCGACGTGACATGTCAACGTCCTGGGCTACTATACTCCACCCAGCAGGCTTTCTATTTCTATCTGTATAAGAGAGGTCAGAGAGAATCGGACATTCAGACGCTTATCACTCGTTCTAGTCTCTCCGCCATTTTTGTGAATCGCTTCCGAAGCTTTTCAACGGTGTAGTACGACGTCCGCTGGGGGCGTATTGTGTATTACAGAGCTGATTTCAACTGCCAGTGTGAAGGCGGCATTATTATAGGTGTACACGTGATTCAGGTACTCACCGATATGGTGTGTGAGACACAGCTTTGGATCAACTTAGTTGATTCACAACACTACATAACGGGTTGTCACTCTGCGTGTGTTTCGCGCTGGATGACGGTGGTGCTGAGCGGTGCAGGTACCGGCAGGTACAGAGGAGAAGTAGAAGAAGAGAAGAGGATCATACCATTTGCTGAGCGGGGATGTTTTCATTTTCATCCTTAACACATACATTTTAAACCACAAACTACGGAGTATGTTTTGGACATTATTTAACCTTGTCAAAGACGAACAAAAATGTTAGAATGACAACATTTCTTACTCCAAGTTTTAGGGGCTAGCCTCGCCCTTGCCTGCTAGACATGTAATCATTATTTGACATGTATATAGTCTACATTTTACTGATTTATGCCTGTATCTCTGTTTCAGACACTTTTTCTAATATTGGAATTTATTATTATTATTTATTATGTCTGCATTCTGATCGATGTTCAGTGGCCACAACTTTTTAAAGACCAACCACCCTATATATATATATATATATATATATATATATATATATATATATATATATATATGTGTATATGTGTGTGTATGTATATATATTTATATATATATATATATATATATATATATATATATATATATATATATATATATATATATATATATATGTGTGTGTGTGTATATGTATATATAGTGTATAGTATATGGGGTGTGGGGTGACACACTACAATTTTTCCAGGTTGTTATTGAAATTCATGCAGTTCAATATCTTATTGTACTCTGAAATGAAAGGATAGAACAAATGAACAATTTAAGTTAAAAAAGAAATCATGGAATCAATTTATAAAACAAAATTGATTCTACATTTTTGACTCATCAAAGTAGCCCCCTTTAAAACAGCTGAACACACTCGTGGCATTATTTCTACAATGGAAATCAAATATTCTTCAGAAAGTTCTTCCCAACTCTGTTGCAGAAGTTCCCATGAATGTGTGGCACTTGTAGGTTGCTTTGCTTTCACTTTTCTGTCCAGTTCATCCCAAACCAGCTCAATGGGGTTTAAGTCTGTTGACTGTGCTGGCCACTCCATGTTTTTAAGCTTACCATCTTGTTCTTTTTTGCTAAGGTAGTTCTGGCATATCTTGGACTTATGTTTTGGGTCATTATCTTGCTGTAGGATGAACCCCTGACCAACTAGGCGCATACCAGAGGGTACTGCATGGCGCTGCAAAATGCTGTGGTAGCCGTTTTGGTTCAGGGTGCCTTTTACTCTGTACAAATCACCGACCCTGGATCCAGCAAAACAGCCCCAGACCATCATGCTTCCTCCTCCATGTTTGACAGTTGATGTCACACACTGAGGAACCATCCTTTCGCCTACTCAACAGCGTACAAAATCCTGCGTGATGAACCAAAGATTTCAATTCATTCATTCATTCATTCATTTTGATTCATCAGTCCATAACACCTTCTTCCAGTCTTCAGTAGTCCATTGGAGATGTTTCTTGACACAGGCAAGCCTCTTTTTCTTATTCTGACGTCTTAGCAATGGCTTTCTTGCTGCAACTCAACCTATCAAACCCGCAGCTCCAAGTCTTCTCTTTACAGTTGAAACTGAGACTTGCTTATTACGACCAGTATTAAACTGTGCTTGAAGCTGTTGTCCTGTGAGCCGCCTATCACGCAAGCTGTTGACTCTCAGAAACTTGTCTTCTGATTCTGTTGTGGCTTTGGGTCTGCCAGACCTCTTCCTGTCACAGTTTCCCCCAGTTTCTAAGTGCCTTTTGATGGTGACGAAAACTGTACTCACTGACACCTTGACTTTCTTCGCAATATCTCTGTAGGAAAGATCAACATTCTTAAGTGTTATGATGGTCTATCTCTCTTCCATTGTTAATTGCCTTTTTCCTGTCATTTTTATGGCAACACACTACTTTCTGCAGTACAATACTGATCAAATAATGCTCACGAGGGTACGGTACCACAGTGTGTACCAACAATACTTTTATATAAACAGAGGGGGTTGTAAGTAACCCAGACAAGTTGGAACACCTGTGGGAATTGGTAGCACCAACTTTCAAAGCTTGATCAACCTCCATTGCTGCAGAACAGCTTTACGTTGTTAACCCATTTCTTGTTCCCTGAAAAAGGCCTTTTTGTAAAATACTGAAATGTACATTATTTTTCAGTTTTGGGTAACCTTACTTTTTTTTAAACCTCAGGCAGTTCACCACTTACCATTTCAAGCTATTCATTGGACTTGAACTGCTAAAATTTCAATAAAAAACTAAAACAATTAAGGTGTTCTAAAACTTTTGACCAGTAGTGTGTACAAGTCTCACAGCATATGGAGAGGGGGATGGTGGGGAGATAAATCAGACCCTAAGAACTACGTGATGTTCATGGCAATGTATACTAGACTTTCTTGATTAAAAGTCAGATTGTCTTTCTCCAAAAACACCGCACCACCAACCATCTATATACCCCTCACACTCTAATTAACAAACATGTACACCAGATAAAAAATGGTAAGATAAAATATATATTTACTTTTTTGTTGATTTCAAGAAAGCTTTCAACTCTATTTGGCAGAGGCTACTTTTACAGACTTCTACACTGGGGTATAAGGGGCAAAATGTATGATCTGGTTAAATCAGTGAATTTGGAAAGTATGTGTGCTGTTAAAATTGGAGACAAACTGAATTCTTCACCCAGAGAAGATTTATTCGGCAGGGTTGCAATTTAAGTCAGACCTAATTTAATGTGCATATTATTTGCTGTTGAGCTGGATCAATGTGCTGCTCATGGCCTCTCCGTCGATAGAGAGGTGAAATCTCTGTTTTATGCTGATGACCATGTTCTACTGTCTCCTACCGAACACGGACTACAACAACAGCTGGACATAAGCCACATTTCGACTGCAGAACCCTTTCCCCGGAACTAGGAACATTTCAAGGAACTTGTTACATTCTTAGTGTTAATAATCACATTCAACCACAAACTCAGAACATCAAGAATCGCTTAGAAGTACACCAGCTTTAAATAAGCCAAACTACAAGTGCGTAAGTGCAAAATGTCAGTGCAACAAGTGCCATTTTTTTTTTTCTATAACCATCATCTTCTTAATCTGGGTGCAGTCAGAAGAGATGTGTTTTTAGCCTGCGGCGGAAGATGTGTAGACTTTCAGCTGTCAATGGGGAGCTAGTTCCACAATTTAGGAGCCAGGACAGCAAACAGTCGGAATTACGTTAAGTGATTGGATGTCCCTTGGGGAGCAGCAAGCAGATTGGCCAATGCAGAGGGGAGTGGATGGGCTGGGGTGTAAAGTTTAACCATGTTCTGGATGTAAGCTGGGCCTGTTCCTTTCCAGCATGATATGCAAGGACTAGTGTCTTGAAGCAGATGTGGGCAGCAACTAGAAACCAGTCAAGGGAGTGGAGGAGCGGTGTAGTGTGAGAGAATTTGGGAAGGCTGAAGACCAGTCAAGCTGCTGCATTCTGGATGAGCTGCAGAGGTCTGATGGCACTTGCAGGCAGACCAGCAAGGAGGGAGTTGCAGTAGCCTGGGCCACGTCCGGGGAAAAAAGGGGACACGCCAAATCTATAGATGAGCCGCAGCTGAGCCGCGCCTGATTGAACCGTACTTATAGTTAGGCTAGAGGAAGGTGTGAAAAAAATCTAGTATTTTTAAATGCCATTGTGTCCATGTTTACCTATGGCTGTACCAGTTCATCAAATAGAAAATAATCTGGTCTTTGACATTATTTAATACACATTTAGCCAAAATTCTGCCAGACATATTTGATATCTTTGAAAACTTTGAGACATTGACAGGAAATTTACATTACTGCATGGGATTGGGATGGCGCAGTGGATGTGACACATGCCTTTGGTATGAGAGATCTGGGTTGTACCCACTGTGATACAGTACATCAACCAATGTGTCCCTGAGGAAGACACTTAACCCATAGTGCTCTAGAGCACTGGAGCAAAGTGCTGTAAATCCACAGTTGTGCATGTTGTGGTTAAAGTCATGGGATAAGTGTTTAGAGTTTTGAAAACTGTCAGGCATTGAAAAACGAACTAGAGATTGGTTTACATGAACTGCTGCTGTACAGACTGTAGTTAGAGTTTTGTACATCTGTCTCCAGTTGTGCCCACTGTCGTGTAGCCATAAAAAAAAAAATTTATGACTCGATCCATAGATAAACTGATTGCTGAGTATCACTGAACCCACGGACGGAGTTTGCATGTTGTTTGAATCATGTGTGTTAACATGGACATGAATATTGCGGTTATGAGGCTTATCCTGTTTTTGATCACATTCGGGATATGATGTTTACATGGCACAAACGTTCCCTCATAGCTAACAGCGCATCCACCTCTCTCTCCCACAAAACGCTTCAGTAAAAATATTTTCATAATTTGGTCATCATGATATGATAAAAGTACGCTAGGAGCACAATACACAAAATATTATAAGATCAGCTGATTTCTGGCGCAGTAAACTGCTTCAGTGGGTGGTTTTTGTGCATACTATGAAATAGAATAGCCACTGCCTGTGTTATTATATTTCCTGGGTCACATGATAGTGATATAACCAAAAGATTTATTTGTTTGAAAAACTAATACAATATCTTTAAATATTTAGAATATTAAGAAACAATTAATTATACAGCAAAATTTGGTAGTGTTACAACTCTACACATGTTTATTTTACTTGTACAGTACACGATAATTGTATATGTTATCTCAGTATTTGTTAATTCATCTGCTTTAACACCCTCTGAGGTGACAGTGTGGCCCATCCCATGTAGTTGACCCCGTTCACCTTGTACTGTATCTTTTCTTTGCTGGATTTTACATTAGCCTCTTTAGCTCTGGCCATCACTTTTCTACTATCTAATCATGTTTTTTTTCTCTGACAATGCAGCGATTATCAAGTTGTCAGCGATTATGTGGACTCCTCGAGGAATTTCCCAGTATTGTGTTTCAATATGCATTCATTAAAGTGAATTGACTGGCAAAACAGTCAAAGGCAGTTAATAACAACACACAGACCACATCTAAAACCGACATTCTGCACCATAATGGAAATTTCAAAGGAGATAATACTGGCTTTTATTTAGCATTGTTGTCAGAGAAGATAGTATTTCAACTTAGCATGTTTCCTTAGTATATGATGACATATTGTGGTGGTCATTTTTCATTTAATACAATATAAATATAATACATATTGTTACATATTGTTCCTTTAAGAGTCTTTCTTTCAGGTGCTGATCATTCATGCTAAACACAATCTTGTCTCTGATCATGTCGAGTTCAGTCACGTATTTCTCTATTGTGATAGACTCTGCCATAGGATGTGCCCAACACTGATGTCACTCGAATACTGTATTTGTCCTATGCTGTCACTGTCAACACAGGGGGTATAAATGGTCCACTACTGCCATCCTGTGGGAGGGGGTTGTCAATTAAAAAAAAAAAAAAAAGGTAGTTAGTGGCTAACCATAGATATATAGTGGCTAACAAAGACTACACATGTATTCAGAGCACTCACATAAGAACGTAGAGCCGCTAACATTCTAAACTCTATATTACTCCCCATAGATTACTCCCACGCATAAACATAACATTACGTGCCTGTCATTGGCCCATAGTTGTTTCCAGATTTCTTATCTAGAGTAACAGCATTGTCGTGTCAGTAGCGACAGAACGCAGCGACAGAACACAACTCTGCTGTGTAGAAATAACTTTTGACAATGATATCGAGAGAAGGTTTTTAATGTTTATAGAGTGTTATCCAACAGGTGGCTCCGTGGCGCAATGGATAGCGCATTGGACTTCTAGTCATGCACTTGAGCAGTGATTCAAAGGTTGTGGGTTCGAGTCCCACCGGAGTCGCATTTTTTTTTCCCAATTACAGGGATTTCGTGACACAAATAGTATGGTTCCGGTGTATGTTGGTTTTACATTAAATGCAGTCACCTAACTTGTGTATCCGAGTGGATCATGGTTCTCTTAGCTAACCGTTTTGCTTTCCTGCTTTCTTGTTATATTTTACTTTTAGCAAAAGTGTGACTTCAGATAACAAACAAGTCACATAGTATTGAGCATAAAAAATGACATGCTGAAATAAATACATAAAATTCACACTTAAATCAATGAATGAATAAATGTTGGCAATTAAAATATGAAATATGGAAATAGAGAAACATTTATTTAGTTAATTGTTTAAGTATTCATTACCGCATATTCATGTTTTGTCAATTTTATTTATTTATTAAAATATATATTTAGTCATCTAATTATTTAAGCTTTTATGTATGTATTTAAATGTGTTTTTGCTAATATAATTAATAATAATTGGAACATTCTATCACTGGCATCACTAGTGGTCACATTACATGAGTGAAACCAAGTGAAATTTTTGTAAGCCCTGTGGCAGTTTGTAGGTTCAGTTTGAGGCATTTGAGACAATAACTATTTATTCTAGCCACTAGATGGAGGCTATGTGTCAGTCAATGTGCAGTTTAATAATCTCCAGCCATGGTCAAAAAGAGCAGTGAACAATAGCAGCAAACAGACAAACAGGAGAGAGAAGAGAAGAAGTCTGTTAGACTGTATAGGCAAAGTGAGACAAGAGTCAATCAGATCCCTGATTATGCAAATGCTGAGGATATCAGTGGCCTTTCTTCTTCACATGGTTGCCTCTCTGGCGGTAAGAAAATCCAATTTATTTTCGCTATATCATACTAAACACTATACTCTAATCATTCCATTTGGGATTTCTGAGCGTAGATGTTTGAGATATAAAATGCCAGTTCCCAGTACTCATATTTCTGTATAGTATCTGTATCTGTTTCTCTGTGTCCCAACTGGCAGTCAGGTTCTGTCTGAGGTTTCTGTCCGTTTCTGTCGCACCAAATGCTTGCTCTTGGGGGGAATTGTTGGGTCTCTGTATAGAGTGGTCTAGACCTACTCTATCTGTAAAGTTTCCCGAGATAACTTCTGTTATAAATAAAAGTGAATTTAACATAACATAATGTTAAAGCAATAGTTGAATACAAACCGTTTAATGTTGAAAACATTTTTTTTTAATTCTCATCTCTTTGTTCATCACTTAAACTGTCGAGAAGCCCAACTTGTTTTTTTTATCTGACCAACTCAAGGAGATTTTAAAAGGTTCACTGTTGATTTAAAACTATAAAAACGCAAAGCCACAGAATGTCAAACATGAAACATTTATTCTTTTATATCAGTTTTTATCTGGAAGCAGTAGCTACTGGTTATGGCTGTTGTATCCCACTACCCTTAAAGTCTGTGTGTATCGCTCAATGTACCAGTTACTAATCTTCTCTTTCTTTTTCTTTTCAGGCCCCTGTGCCATGTGAGGAGAATGTGGTCCATCTGGAAGCAAAGATCCAGGGCCTGATGAATGTGATCAACAACCAGCATCTCTACATCCAGGAGCTCCACAACAGCCAGGCACAGCATCTGGAGTACATACCCAACTCACACCTGGGCCCTGAGAACCTCTATAGAGGTAGGGAGAGATACATACATTAGTGTTTACTGTATCTGCCTTTACTTCAAAACTTCCTACATTGTGTCACTTGTTGGCTGTCCTACCTGCGTACAAACCAGTATTTAGTGTTAAAGCTATGCTAATTAGTATTTTATTAACAGTGGATTAAATGACCAGTTGTAAAAGGGTTTGCTTGTAGCGGCAAACCCACAGAGAATAATCACCAACTCTTAGCCTCTATTAGCTCATTGTTTTAGTTTTCCAGCCTAAATACTGCACATATTGACCTTGTTTCCAACTGCAGCAGATGTTTGGTTACATTGTGGAGTTGGTAAAGACCCAAACAAAGCTCAAAGAAGAGTAAATATTTTACCTTACATTTATTTAAGCTAAAAGAACTTTGTAAGGCTATCATGTCAGAGTTCCTCTGCCATCAATGCCCTATTTTAAAGCCCTGGTAACCAACTTTAAGCAGGCAGCCAATCAACAGTTAGCATTTAGTAGCTTATGCTGCCTTTAAATGTGATTGTGTTTACTGTGTTTACAATAAGAGTCCATGAACACCCCTCTGTTGGGGTCATTACGACCTTGTAAGTGGGAAGCTCAGAGTTCACGAGTTTTGGTGTGTTTTCAGAAATGGCGCAAAGGGTTGCTCTGGTAGTGCTCTCATCTATCAATTGGAAGGTCGGTCATTCAATCCCTGGCCCCTGCAGTCTACATGTACACATGTGAATGTGTGTGAATGTTTATCTGATAAGCAAGTGGCACCTTGTTAGCGGCCTCGGCCACCAGTGAATGAATGTGTGTTTGAATGGTGAATGGTACGTGTACTATGGAAAAACACTGAGTCGTTAAGACTAGAGAAGTGCTATATAAATGCAGTCCATTTACCATGGTAATTCATTATGGATGTAGTTATATTAATGTTAATATATATGTTAATATTTTGTCATTTTAGTCGTAGATTTAGAGTTTCTTTGTTCGTAATTTGATATTAATTAATGTTGATATTAACAGCCTCATCTTTTTCCTTTAAATTTTTAGCATTACGTTACCTGCTTGTTTGCTTGCTATAGTGCGCAACTATTTTATATTAATGAACGTCCGTTACATTCAAGCCGTTGCCAAATTACTTGATACAAAGCAAATTAAAGGTTCTCTAAGCGATGTCATGCGTTTTTTAGGCTACAACATTTTTTGTCACATACAGCAAACATCTCCTCACTGTCCGCCAGCTGCCTGTCCCCTGAACACACTGTAAAAAAACGCTATCTCTGTAAACAGCCCAGGCTCCACAAACGGCAACGAAAACAAACTGCGCCAACCTGCACCACGAAACATAAACAGTGTTCCAGCCAATAACCAACAAGAAGGATTTGGAGTCAAGGTCAAGGTAACTTTATTGTCCCTGAGGGGCAATTGTTTGTACAGCCAGCAGACAGATATAAAGACAAGACACACAACAATACAGCCAAACATGAAATACCCACAGTATCTGAAACACAATAATAACAGTACTGGCAAATTGTTTAAAATGGAAATGGAAGTTGGGATAAAAGAGTTTCTGAGTCTATTGGACCTGCATCTGGGCATGGCGTACCTACGGCCTAAGGGAAGTAACTTAAACTGGCAAGTGGTGGCTAGGGTCAGCAGCAATGGATTGGGCCTTCTTTGCCACTCTGTTGGAGTAGATGTGTGGGGAAGTTGATGCCTGCAATCTTGCCATGTCCTAACAGTACTCTCTAGTAATTTTTTTTTTTTTATGGACAGAGAACAGGGAGGGGTGGGGGTTTGGGGGTTAGTGTGTGTGGAAGGGAGGGAGAGGGGACTGGGATGAGGAGGAGGGAGGGGTGAGCTAGCCTTCGTTTTGTTTGAAAATACAGTGACAGTGATATCACCCACATCGCTTAGAGCACCTTTAAGCCTTCAGCTCCACAAAACTCTGTATTTGTTAGTATGGCTATGTTTACAAAATGGTGTAGTCATCAATTACAAAATCTCCCATGTTAGCAACTGCGTGGAGGAGGGGGGGAGGTGGTGCGCGATCATCATCATCAAAGCTTGCGTCATGTGGATGCTCCGACAGTGTTAGCATTTAGAATTCTTCATGGGGGCGACAGAAATTACTCACTATAGCTTTAATGCTGCCATTGCCGAGCGGCAGTGTTCTCATGACTTACCACTTGAGTTCCATTAACAGTCAGCATTAGGCAACATTTCCGCGCTTATCATGATCATGCAGCTGGAAAAAATACTTCCAGCCACTAGGAATCTAACAAAGATGTAAAGCAAATATGTCTGTGCGTTTCTGTTTGCTTCTATTGCGTCAATAGCCTACCAATTATTCACCTACATGGTTTTAAAATTTTCATTATATATCTTTGTGCATACAGACTGCTCCGAGGTGTTTGCAGACGGTAACTTGGCCAGTGGCCTGTATGTGATTCGTCCAGACGCCTCTCCCACCGCACTGAGCGTCTACTGTGACATGAACAACGGAGGAGGATGGACTGTCTTCCAGAGGAGAAGAGACGGCACAGAGAACTTTGACAGGTGTGTGTGTGTGTGTGTGTGTATGTGTGTGTGTGTGTGTGTGTGTGTGTGTGTGTGTGTGTGTGTGTGTGTGTGTGTGTGTGTGTGTGTGTGTGTGTGTGTGTGTGTGTGCGTGCGATCCTGCATGTGTGTAAATCCTATACTCACATCTTAACTACATAATTGTCTCAAAAGAATGTCAAAGCTTGCCTCGCTTTTTTGGTTCCTTTTTTGTGTATAAATTAAATTCTTTCTTGTATGTGCGTGCATATACATGCAATCATTGTGTGTCCAGAGCGTGGGTGGAGTACAAGCATGGATTTGGAGACCTCTACTCCCCGGATGGAGAATTCTGGCTGGGCAATAATCGTCTACATGATCTCACCTCACAAGGTGTGTGTTTATGTATGTGTGGGTTTGCATGATTTTTTAGACATTATAGGATTGTGGCCTGTGTAACTCAGTGTTTCCTAGGAAACTACACCCTGCGGATCAACATGGAGGACTTTGAGGGTAATCAGCGCTATGCAGAGTACAAGAACTTCAAAGTGGATGATGAAAAGGTAAAACAGAGACACAAAATAAAAAATTAAAATAGTATGAGAAAGTAAAATGGCACTTAGTCCCATGGTTGAGGGTTGTCTTAAGAGTTATTGCAACAAAAAGCCAATTCCTTCCCACAGGATTCAAGATTTTCAACTAAGTTATCTCATTCGCTTTTGCAATATTTAACACATTTTTGGAAAATGATATGAATGACCCCAAACTGATCCCAAATCAATAAAGCTTTTGAAATTATATGTCTGCCCACTCTACTCTTTTTCTTTCTTATAAAAACAGCTTATAACCGTCTCTCTTCTGATTTGCATTATTTTGTCTTTAACCTCGCCCTCTCTTTATTTCCCATAACAGTATTCTTATTTAGACTGTTTTATGACCTTCGTTATGGGAACAACAGCGAGGACGTCTGGCTCCAGTCCTGCCAGCTGTTCTCATCTCTTCCTATACAATCTCCTTTAATTCATTTTTCTCTGTCATACTACTGCCCGTTACTGCTCCTTAATCTTCCTCTCAACACATGTTCCTCTTCTTATCTCTATCCATTCACTTTTTCCTCCATTTATCCCTATTGCCATCTTTCCCATCGTCTTGTTGGCCTATCTTGATGTCATTTTTAATAATGCCCTCTATTCAGAACAAAACCTCATCACCTCCATCAACCTACAGTATCATAAATGTGATGATAGTGTTGATTGTATATAATGTTTTCTATTTCTAAATTAAAAGTTTGTTCCTCATTAATACAAGAATCAGATAATAGTGTAAAATGTAAAAAAGAGCTTTTGCAACATCAACGATTCATTCAAAACTCTTTGCTTTTACTCCCCTGTTCACGGAAAGGACCAGTACCAATTACATGTGAGAGAGTATACTGGGAATGCAGGGGATGCCCTGGCTGATGGCCCCCCCTTTGCTGGGCAGAAATGGACCAGTCCAGGCTTGGACTCAAGTAGGGTCAAATTCAGCACCTTTGACCACAAGAATGACGGTGACACTAGGTGTATCAGACACAGCAAGTCAGGCTGGTGGTTCAGCAGGTAATAGACTCATACTTTAGCTTCAGTCTCACTGCGGCATCTCAATTATGTGGCTAAGAACAACATGCAAATTAATAATGGAAAATAAAGGAATAAAAGTTGAAAATGGCAATATACAAACACAAACGAGAGTATATATGTCTAATATTTTTTTTCATTTTACTTCCTCATCACAGGTGTGATTCAGGCAACTTGAATGGTCACTACTACAACGGGCCGTACCAAGCAATGGCGGATGATGGGGTGGTGTGGTACACATGGCACGGTTGGTGGTACTCCATCAAATCCGTAGTCATGATGGTACGAGCCACTGACCTCGAACATCCGCCACTGGTAATTGCGCCGTGATTCGTGATTCCAGAAAAGCTCCTCATTGATGTGCCTCATGGCCGATAGGCTGAAGGCAAGTTTGGAAGCAGCGTGTCTCCTTACCAGAGCTAAAAAGCTTACTGTTTTTCACACATTTGACTTAAACTGAATACATTTTCACCAAAATGTACACCTTGCATTTATTTTAATGTTCAAAATAAAACAATGTTGCTTTAATCTAATGTCATATTGTATTTATTCTGTGTTCAAAATAAAACATGGTGAACTGAGGCAATTTGAGTACATTTGAGGTTTTTCAAAGAGGCCAGTTACAGAGTCTGGGAGTTGTTCTGGTGATTTTATATGTGACCCAGAGCAAAAACAGATATGTTTCTGTTTGGACACAAGGTGATTTTAGAGGAGGTGGGGGAGTTGTATGCCTTTGTTAATGAGAGATTTAAAGGAAAAAGTAAAGGGGGAGGGGGGTGAACACTTTCCTGGCAAACACTTCTGCATATTTTGCTCTGAGATGCCTGCTCAGATTTAACATCCGAGGGTGATTACATTCCACATAGTTGATTAAGGTAGAGGGTTGTGAGGAGCTTACACGGAGGAACAGATATACTTTGGATGAAAAGTTCATGTCAGTAAAGGTCAGTTCCTCAAATGAACAAACTGAATATTTTTTCCTGTTTGCCCACAGTAGGACATCAAGTTCATCCACTTCTTTCAGAGGTCCAAAGCAGATTGATTGAAGTGATTGAGCTTCGCTCTTTAGGGAAAAAAACATCCTCTTTAAAAGAAGGGAAAAAGCAAAAGAATCCATGCTAATCAAGAAGTACCCGTCATTTTATGATTATGCCAAACCCAAACAACTTTGAGTATGTTTTCACAAACCTACATATGCCACAAATCCAAGGTTTTCTCTTATCCACTCCTTTAGCAAGAGTGGTATAAAAGAGCAGGATGAACTGAACTTAAACTGTACAACATTTTAGAAATAAAAGGTAGGAATAGTCAAAACGAGAGTGAGGCGCCAAGTACAGACCCTGAGGTGTGCCTGTTATTTGTTTTCTTCTTTTTTGAAAACCAGGCATTCGGTAGAGAGAAGGCCAGTCCCACTCTCAGACTTAAGTGCATCGGTGCCACTGCAATGTCTTTTCGCTTTCAAAATAAGCGTCTTTAATGAAATTTATTCCAAATGTACAAGTTTATCATTAATATCCAACAACACTGCTGTGACTGAAGTCTTCCTCTGTATTTGAAACAGCTCTGTGAGGCTTGTAAAGGTTATGAGGAGAAGCAGAAGGAGGAAGGGGTTGTCGCTTGTTGATGGGGTTATCTGGGTGATACAGGTGCAGTTGTGGGGAAGGAGGCAGAGTTCCGTGGTGAGTTGAAGGGTGAGGTGGGTGAGAGGCGGCGGGGACTCGCCAGCAGGTCACCGTTGTGCAGCTTCCACAGTAGCTCCTCATTCTCCATGGACAGACGCTTGTTGACCTTGGACTCTTTCTGCAGTGTCTGCTGGAGAATGGCCTGTTCACTGGACAGCTGCCTGCAGGGGGAGACAGAGAGCTTGGAGTGGGCTGAAAGGAGACACACTGTTGCTATCATGGTTCATAAAGATTAAAGAACTTCTGTAAAACATGCTTTATACTTTTTAACACTGGTTAACTAAACTTTCAAACAAGATGACCATGTGTGATCCAACAAAATATACTCAAATGTCCTTGTTTCACTGGTCAGATGATACACTAATCAGAAAAACAATATAGATGCTGATAGACATGCTTGTGATTATTTTACCTATTCAGATTATTTATTCATTTGAGATTATTGTTAGTGTTAAACTGTTTAAATTCAGGGCCTCATAATAAAGACACTTCCTTTATTGTGATATGTGTCACAATGTCTTATTTTACAGATTATGAGTTAAAGAAAAGGCAAATGTGAGAGAAAGGTCAGATGTGAGATAAAACCACAGGAAAGCATGACTGATGACCTTTTGTTCACTCTGCATGGGCTAAAAGTCCAAGGACAGTGAGCTGAATCTCCACAATTATTTCACATATATCACATAACTATTTAAATGTGTCAGTAAAAATCCTACCCTAAATTAGGGTAGGATTGAGATTATGAGACTAGATATTGTTTTAGATTTTGGATATCGTATAGCGTAATATGACATTACTGGTGTCTTTCCCTAGCTACAACTTTATGTAATTTTCGAAACTTACCAGACTGTTCTCGCAGTTCTATTATTTACTTTTACATTTTTGTTTATCCACATTACTGATAATTGTTTGTCACAAATCTCATTGTGTAAATATTGTGTGATACCGATAGATTACCCTACAATATTGTTGTAATATTGATAGAGGTATTTTGTCAAACATATTGTGATATTTGATTTCCTCCATATACCCCAGCCCTACCCTGAGTTTTAACCTGTTTGTAGTCACTGCCTCAGAGGGTAAGACCTCATAACACTTGGTATCCCAGGCAGGTTAAATCAACAGTGAGTCTTATCTGTTACAGGTCTAATATTGTCATGAAGTAGAGACAGTAGAGAGAGAAGTGGAGCAAAATTAGGAGGCACATAGACTGAAAAATCCTGCTGTAGAGCACATGGCAAAACTGACGCCTCTGCAGAGAGATGAATCACCATCTCGCCACACACACACACACACACACACACACACACACACACACACACACACACACACACACACACACACACACACACACACACACACACACACACACACACACACACACACACACACAGCACCTGGAGAACGTACTTGGAGAGAGCAGCGTGTTTGTCCATCCTGGCCTTGTAGTCCTCGTTCTCCTGTTGGACCTTCGTCAAACACTCCTGCAGTTTCACATTAGTCTCCAACTGTGACACACAGCAACAAAAAGACTATATGCATATATTCCTCTGAACGATGACAATATGTCTGGACTGCATGCTTCGTGCTCCTCTTCAATTTAGCAATTTTTGTACAAAAAGTCAAAAAGTAATCAGATTTCTTTCTGAATATTGGACTTTTGTGAGAATGAAAAAACCTCTAAAAAAGCATTTAGACCACAAGGGGGCAACCGACACTCCAAGATGATAATATTTGAAAGAAAAAGATACTTACCAGTTTGTCCATTTCCATGAGCTTCTTCTCCTTATGGTGCAGCTGGTTGTTCTTGATCTCCAACACCACCTTAAGACTCTCCAGCTCCTGCTCCAGGTAGACTGTGTGGGAGTCCTTCTGCACAAACAAACAAAAATACAAGTTAGAGCGGGCTACATGAAACTGTAATGTCCTCTGTGGGGAAAGCAGCTCCCTGAGACAGCAGACAAAAACAGTAATACTGATTACAAGTCACCATGTTTATCATGTCATTTCTGTGAGCTAAAGGCTCTGACACACAAACCTGACGGCTGACCGTCGGTAGAAAAGGAAGTCGGACTGATCAGTCGGCTCCCTGAGGTCAAAAAAGTGTATCGGAACACACTGAAGCAACTTGAGCGTACGTAGCGTGCACGAGACGTAATATGTCTCCATAACAGCAGGCGGCGCTAATCTGTATTGTCGCCCAAAAAATAAAAAACGGAAATGACAGAGCATCTCTCTAGACCTAGTAAACACAGAGCACGCTGTCGTCAGTCATTGTTTTCATTAGAGAGTGTTGATAGTAGTCAAGAAGGATCGTTTGTGTCATTACTTGCTGAACGGAAGAAAATACTATGGCTAGTAATAAGAAGATACTGGTGTCAGCTCCGGTTTTCTCGAGCACTGATTCGCAAGTCAAGGGCTAGCACTCCATCAATCAGATTGGTACACACAGGGTGCCCCCCCCCTAAAATATGATTGCCCCCCCCTGGTAGCCCCCACCAATCCATTGGCCTAGAGTGCTGGCAATCTAGGCAAAAAATGAGTTCTGTCGCTTGGCTCCTTGTTCTGCCAGTCTTCGCAGCCCTTGTCACATGACCAACTAATGTTTCTATGATGACCATGCAAAATTCTGATACCATGGAACTAGCACTGGAATTGTTTTTCAAAAAAGTGGCAGACTGAGTCTATAGAAAATGTGTATTGTATTCTGATATACAATTTGTTTAAAATGAAAACAAGTGAAACTAATAACGAATGTGATGTTTTAGTTAGCAGAATTACATTATGTTTATCCTATCCAATATTTCCGACATTTCTAAGTAGATTTACTATGCTGTATTTTGATAAAATGCCCCCCCCACACACACACACACACACACACACACACACAATATGTCAGTTCATGGGGCTCAGAATAAATTTAGAGTGTGTGCCATCTTTACCAGATTTTTGTCAGTGAGTATTTGCTTCCTCCTCTCCTCCTCTGCTTTCAGCTTCTCATTCAGAGCCGCCTTCTCTGCTGACAGCTCAGATATTTTCTCCTGGTAAGGGGGATAGAGGTGGACAAAAACAGAAGACATAAGAATTATTGAGTGAACAATGAGCTTTGGTTCTTACCAATTTACTAACTTCAGAGTCAGAAACAGTAGCAGGTAAACTCATCAAAATGCTGCTTCTTCACTGTGGACCTGAGAGAGATTAAAACACTTTACTGCCAATATAAAGAATAAGCAAAGCGTTTGTTTTTGTTTATGTAGGAAAGACTCCAGATGTGCTACACATTAGAACTTTTAGAATTCATCTTCCTGCAGAAATATGTCCTTTTCTTTATATGTATTCATACCTATCATAACTTTGCTTTGCTTTCAACATTAAAACTGAACTATTTACTCCACCATTAAATTGAAGGGAGTATGGCAGGCAGCACACTGACACATTATAAGAAATAATCTTTCTATGTTAAATCATACGCACTCCTTTTGGTCTTTTTTTTCCTGGAAAACAAAATGCAGAAAAATAGTTTTTGGGTAGCAAGGCAACTCCGTTTTTTCTATCCAAACTGAAAAATGCTGTGGTAGAATGCTGCAGCACATGTTTAGTAAACCCTAGTCTCGCTTTGCCAGGGCCACGTTCAGCCCCGACAAAAGATAGCAACATGTTTCTTTATACTGAAACTGGGGTTTGTTGATCACGATGTTATGTGCGCAAGCGCTGTGCCTTTTTACTACCACAAGTTTACATACACGTCTCTGCTGATTGGGTATCACCTGTGACACAGCCAATACTGTAAATGATATATCACACTCATCAAACGAGAGAAAACATAACTCAATGCCTGTACACCGTTAGACAGGAGAGAAAACAGAATGAGGGGAAACAACTGGTAACTGACTTATTTTCAAAGAGAGGTGAGCACAAACTAGAAAACGAAATCCATGGTGCTTAACTGATTGAATATCTCCGTGACCGTTAGTGCTAAAAACAAACTGAGACAACCCATATAAAGAGCAGAACATACAGTTTCAAATGATAATTTGGTTATGCTCGTAATCTGAGGTAAAGGCTAAATAAATAAACTACACTAGCAATGCTGTTTGCATATAACACACCATTGTAATAGCCTAATTTAAAACATGTTTAATTTTAAATTAATAGGCTATAATGTCTATAATTAGCAATAATAGGCTAATCAGTGTCATAGGTAGCTTGTTAGCTCATCGGTAGATACATATCATGTCACCATTATAGTTATGTCAGATTTAGTAGAAGCAGATGTTAACATTGTGGAACACATGGCCCTCAGTTTCAGAAACTGTCACAACAGGGAGCAACAGACCCCTCAGCCTCCTTTTTGGATTTGAAACAAGGGAAGCTTATATCAAAATTAAAGAAAACCATGTTTAGCCATTTTGACTGAAAAGGTGTTAAGTAACACTAACATCTTAGTGTGTTTTATTATATTAGGTTACAATTAGGATAGGGGGTGTTGAGGAACATGGTGGCCCATCAGGACTGCCTATGCATAGGGCCCAGGGTCTGGTGCTACGCCCCTGTGTACGTTCAAAGGTTGTTTTAGTCGTGCAACATAAAACTCAGATTGGACAGATAGTCTAGCTAGCTGTCTGGATTTACCCTGCAGAGATCTGAGGAGCATTAACCATAGTCCTCATAAATCCACCGGAGTTTAGAACGGCATCACAAAGGAAGAGGAAGGGGATGGGCACCTGGCCGAAAAGAGAGATTTCACAAGAGCAATCCCAGAGGGGAACGTAACCTTTAACCACCATGCACTCTAAGATCCTCTGCTCTTATCTGCTACAGGTCTACTGCACATTCAGTGCTTACGCAGGGAAAATTAGATACACACTTTACACACACTGTTAATACTCACTGTGTTATTAAAGAAATAGTTCACCCGATAACAAAATAAACTTTATATAGTAGGCCTACTCACTGTAGGCTCTCTATGGTCCCAGAAAAGGTTTTCAATCAAATGGTGTTAAAGACATCGGAACACCCGAAAATGAAAGCATATCAGTGCAAACAGACTTTGATGGAGTCCGAATGAAAAACAGCAAAAAGGTTCTAAAACATGGCATCAGGATTATGTCATATCTTGCGAGCACAGAGAAAACATGCTCACGAGCAAATTATATAATTTCACACGCGCAGATATTACTTTTTGCGCACCAATTCAACAATCAAGAGTTGTACAGACAGCTGTGAGTGTGAAACAAAACATAGGGAGAGGGAAATATGGCACCTGAGTGTATTAAACTAAGTTGCACGCACCTGCAAGTGTCTGCTTTGCGATTGCTGGAGGGCATACACGCTCTGGCAGGTAAACTCTGCTCTCGAATTTGATTTCTGCTCGCCCGAATGAAACTGACTTTGACGGAAACCAAGGGAGGCACTGGCCCTCCTATGATTGGTCACTTTTAGGGCAATCTCACCCACACAGAGCGTATTAGTCTATCTTGATTGATTGGCCAAAAAACAAAAGTTTTTCTGTCTTTGACAGCACCGTAAATAAAGTAATGTATAAGTGTCTCTCATCTGTTTTGTTGTTGGGATGCAATGCTTTTGAAATGTCCGTAAATCCTTGCCAATGTACTACCTTGGCTGTTGTTTAGCCTGGCCAGCCAGTTTGATTAGCCTAATTTATAACAGAAATTTAGAGTCAACTAGCCAGATACTTATATTGTTTTTGGCATGTTTAACTTATCACACATATCCAACAACACAACGGATGAGAGACAGTTATACAGTCCTTTATTTACGGTGCTATCTTGCACTACATTGTTAAAGTTACTATATGAAACTTTTTATTATTTCTGAAACTGTGTAATTTTTCATCTGATGATCATAAGTGACCAGTAACAGTAAATGAGACTAAAAGTGAAAAGAACGCTATTATTATATAGTTTTTATTAATGCCTTTGCATGGGTCCGATTTTCCCTGCAAAGTCACAAAATGATTCTTTAACAAATTTCGTTAGTTTATAATAGGAAGAATTGTAAAATATAATTTTCTTGAAACTGTTGAGTCAGAAAGTTTTAAGTATTAAGTAAACCAGACACTTTTAAAAGGGAGTCGTTGCTTGAATAAAGGAGACATTGCTATTAAATATAAAGTAATTAGAAAACGTTTTCTTGTCCGATGAACATCAATTGCAGCTAAATTGCAAACCTGGGTACATCCGGCCCAGGTCCCGGATGTACAAGCCCCCTTACAGAATCAATTCCATTTTATTTTTATATTTAAAATTGCCACCTGCCTCCAGAATTTGGTGTTCTTCTGCAAAGCAGACACACTCGCACTCGCGCGTGGTGGCTGCTCTGTGCGCGTGCTGCTTAGTTTAATACACGCAGGAGCCATTCTTTCCCTCTCCCTATGTTTTGTTTCACGCTTGCACCTGCCTATACAACTCTCGATTGTTGAACTGGTGCGCAGAGTAATATCTGCGCGTGTGAAATTATACAATTTGCTTGTGAGCGTGTTTTAGATGTCTCAAAACCTTTCTGAATCTTTCTGTGCAGCATTATTTTTCCTAAGTTTCTTGTATCCATTCGTGGGCTCACTAAACTATTGCTAAAAGCATCTTTTGAAACCTTTGTGTTAATATTAATATATGAACGACTCTTACAGAGAGAGATGTTTCAGTCTCCTTCAGAGTTTTATTCAGGTTCTCCAGGTCTGTCTGCTGGATTCTCTTTAGCTCTGAAATGCAAAAACATATACACGAACACACATTTATTTATTTTTACATTACATTTACATTAGCATCAAGTGATCGAGCAAAATAACGGACTAGCTAATCAGTAATGACTAATCTTGAATACTCATTCAATATTTTAAAGCAATTAATGCATGTACCGTTAAATATGGAAATAACTTCAGATAATCCTCAGTTTTATGAATGACAGTGTTAGACCGGTAACAAACTTAAAATATTGTAATAATATTTAAAATATTAAGCTGTGGTATGTATTTGTCCTGCACACACCTTGTGTGGAGGTCTCATACTCCAGTTTGAGAGACTCCATATTCTGGCTGTGACTCCCTTCCTGATTCTTTCTCTCTGCTTCCTGTTGGCTCCTCAGCTCCTCCACCTGAAGGATGCAGATGCAAATTAGGGTGGTGTTTACTATTTAAAAATGTCATGTTTGTTCAGGACACCCCTGTCTGTCGCTAGCAATGATGACGCAGTGATTAGTAGGGATGCACCAAACCCAGTGTTCGGTTCGGAATTCGGCCGAATTTTGAGCTTTTCGACGGAGTTCGGGTACTGCCGAACGTCAGAATTTTTTTCGACCGAACCGAACGGTACCAAAGAGAAGTAACGAGAGGCGAAACTCGAGAAAAAGAGACGGACGTTGTGTTGAGTTTCTGCTCTTGCCGAAGAGTATAGAAGTAACAAGAGGCGAAACTCAATAGAACATTCCATTGCAAACAAAACTGACACGCACCCATGACAGAGCTGCAGCTCCGCTATCTTGGACTGAACCATCTTGTTACTTCACTACTCTTTGTAGAGTTACGTGATCGACGTAATGACGTAGCTAGACGGAATGCTGTAGCAACCTAGCAACGGCAGTAAGCTGTGAGAAAGTGAAAATGGAACTTGTGAGCAGAAAAAGTTGTTGTTTGGCAGTACTTTCAGTCAAAAGAAGGCGATTCAAGTCGCGTTACATGTTCAATTTGCAACGCCGATTTGTCTCGTGGTGACGAGGACACTAAACTATACACAACACCGCCGCTGTTAAGACATTTGCATATGAAACATCCAAAAGAATACGAGTTGTGCATGAAGGAATCTCCACACAGCATGCACCCAACATGCCTTCATCATACATTGGTAAGTGAAAGTTTGCAAAACAAAATTGTCACTCATCTGGCGATAGCGATGCACTTTCCTACGATGTGAATAGAGCGTGGGGGTAGCCTACTTTATGGGATTATAAATCTAAAAGGCTAATATTTTGGATATTGGTTGGATCTTGAGATAGGGTAAACATAGGCTTTGTCAAAAATAGTTTTTCCCACTTGTGTGCCAGGCATAATGTTGCCTATTCTTTATTATTTTTTAAACTTAAAATACAAAGACAAATGCACTGCTGTTGACTTTGTTTACTTCATTAATGTGTTTATTGTGTTAAGAATGGGAGTAGGGTTCGGTTCGGGGTTCGGAAAACCTAAAAGGCGAGTAGAGTCGAGGCGAGTCAAGTGTAATGTAATGGTAATGGAGTGTAATAGATGTAATGGAAAAACGCCATTAGTAAAGCCAAGTGAAACTAATGCCTACCATACACTAGAAGACTTTGAAAAGACTAAAATGTGACACCGTCCCACATCATATTGACATTGAGTTTTAGTCCCAGACAATACCATTTTACTACCAAGACTTAAAATTTACAATAATATCAAACACATTTGATTTTGTCAAAACGTCAAGATGGGAAAAAGACTGATTCAAGAGTTCAGTCTGAGGAGGGTAGGATGATGTCCAAGGTGTTTACAGTAATTTAAAGAACCAGTAGAGACATTTTGTTTCCAGTCGGAGCTCTGTGCAGCGTCTTTGGTGTGTGTTTCCACCATCTTAGATGATAATGTTCAAGATTCAGAGATCAATGCATTCAATTTCATGTATTACATATCATGTTTCATTGAGTGCTGTCTCTGCCACCTGTTGTGTTCAACTGTCATTATTTCATAATAAAACTTTTTTATAGGAGAGACATAGGCTGAAGAATATTTTACAAGACAGACAACTATTTGTTACTGTATACACATAGAAGAGTGACTGTAACATTTGATTAAAAAAATTAAACTATCTAACATTACCCACTGGGACAGGAAAAGGTCATTCCCGTCCAGTTTGACTTGGAGGCTAACCCTATGAAGTGTGTGTGTGTGTGTGTGTGTGTGTGAGCTGACCTGCTGTTCCATTAACATGCGGCATTTGTCAGCCTCCTCCTGGTACGTCTGGTGGACTTTGTCCCACTCTGTTTGGTAAAAGCTCCTCAATCTGACACACAGAGGAACATACAAATAGACACAAATTACATCCAGAGAACAGTAAAATCACAGTGTGGTAACACTGAGCAGTTATAGTTATAAAAACCACATGTATGTGAGGATGAGTGTCCAGCTGTGAGCACAGCAGCAGAGATGAATGCCACACCTGTCCTCCAGCTGCAATAGCTCCTCCTTGTGGTGCTCCTCCTGCCTGTTCAAGGCCTCCTCCAAGCTGACGCGCACTTCCTCCTTCTCCTTCTGCAGTCGGTCGCAGCACTGTGATGATGAAACTGAAAGGAGACAAGAAGAGCGAGAGGAAATGTTGTTTGTACTACTGACTAAAAACACTTGAAGGACCCTTTAAAGTACCTGGACTTATGTTTGGGAATAAATGTTTCATATGAAATGTGGAAGAGAAAAAGAGAGAGTGACCGAGCAAGAGGCCGCCTGACAAAAGTAAATCTCAGACAGGCTTTTAGTTGGGGAGAGCGAAATAAAAAGCTGGCCATCTTGTCTCTGTAGTTTTTGATCATGTGTAGTGTAATCATAACACATGCACATGTACAGCTGTTCATATTTATGACAGCGTAAGTGAATTGCACTCTAAAACGTTTGCCAAATCCAAAAAAAATCCAGATTCTTACATAATGGTGCTATAAATTGTGATTTCCATAACGTACAATCATCATATCACATTATGTCAGTCCAGACTATACTGAGATTGGACATGCCTGGAACTATCAGTGTCTCAACATGTAATGAATGTGTGTGTGTGTGTGTGTGTGTGTGTGTGTGTGTGTTCTTCAGCATTCTTCAACGACATTCCAGTTAAATTACTCTTACAGCAGACATGAGATCCAACCCTGAAACATCTGCAAGTCAGCTCAGAAGTATGCAGCAAGACTCATTCTTCTCATTACTAATTTGAACTCTCACAAGCACGTGCCTGCTTTCCTCTGTCTTTACCTATCATCACACACCATTTTGATTTAAGTAAAAATATCTAGATATAAAGAATACCTGGACTACCAAAGATCTCTACCTCTCACTGCTTATGGGACTGTCATTTTGTCGGCACTTACACAGTTCCCAGATTTGCAGCAGAGTTACACCATGTAAACACTTTACCCCGGTTAAAATCTGAGTTCTCATAACCCGGTTAACAGACCTAGAGAAATCCTTCAGTAACCGGAGTATTCCTGCTAGTGTTGACGAACTGACCGAAGAGCCGGTTAATTAACCCGACTCGTGTCACTGAGCCGGGAGAATCGAGTGCCATACGTCAATGAACCAACTCACTCCTGTTTTTTTCTTTTACTTCATTCAGCCGTTGGCATTATATACATATATGTCAATGGTTGGCCACAGGTTGGCCGTTGTGTAGCTGGTATTCTTCTGCTACTGTGTGTGTTGTAATCTAGCTCATTAGCGCCTCCACTGGACTGGAGTGGTCAGGAAATGAGCTACTAATGCCTAGACCCTGTGCCGAACGAGACCGAATGTAACCGTGCAACCGGCCGGCCGCTCGACTCTAATGTAACCGTGCAACCTGCCGGCCGCTCGACTCTAATGTAACCGTGTAACCGGCCGGCCCGCTCGATTCTAATGTAACCGTGCAACCTGCCGGCCGCTCGACTCTAATGTAACCGTGTAACCGGCCGGCCCGCTCGACTCTAATGTAACCGTGTAACCGGTCGGTGCGCTCGAGTCTAATGTAACCTAGTAACCGGTCGGTGCGCTCGAGTCTAATGTAACCGTGTATCCGGTCTGCCCGCTCGAGTCTAATGTAACCGTGTATCCGGTCTGCCCGCTCGAGTCTAATGTAACCGTGTAACCGGTCGGCCCGCTCGAGTCTAATGTAACCGTGTAACCGGACGGCCCGCTCGAGTCTAATGTAACCGTGCAACCGGACGGCCGCTCGAGTCTAATGTAATCAAGCGGTGTCTTGGTTCTTGGCAAGTTTGAGTTATTAACCGAGCCTTGTTTCTGGTGCATCTTAGAGGATTGTGTTCACGGCAATTCACACATTATCGATGGGGAAGTACAGTACATCACATACAAATACACGTCATGTTATCTTGGTAGTTATGTTACGTTAAATGTTAGAGAAGTGAAGTGAAGTGGCTAGGCTGTCACAAGGAGACCGTAAGGACCGTAACCGAGGGTAGGCTACTGCCTGAGTCTAGGTTCTCGGCAAGTTTGAGTTATCAACCGATAGCAGAAGCCTTTATTTCTATTGCATTTTAGAATTGTGTTCATGGAAATTCATATGCTACATTACCAAGGGGAAAGTATTAGGCCTATATCACATACAAATACACATAATGTTATCTTCATAGTTGTGTAAAGTTAAACGCGATCATCAACCCCCCCCGCGGAGGGCACGTGAACCAGTGACCGAATCTATTAACTCAGTAGGCCAACCAACAACCGTCCGGTTGAACCGACTCTCGTAAAAGAGTCGGTTGTCCCATCACTAATTCCTGCATATATACATAACCGGATCAGCGTCTGCGCATGGTTTTTGAACTGGAAATAATTTGTCATCGCTGTGAGTCGTTGCTATGATACCATACAACAAAAAAGCGATGCCTGAATCAGCGGTACATCGGGAAATGGCTAAACATCTCCGGGGCTGTCAACACTGTGTTTTGGCAAAAAAAGTGGAGGGATCGAGCAGCCCCCGCTGCAGTCGCTGACTAACGTTAATGTTAATTAGCTAAGGAAGTTAGCTTGATAATTCCACCTGACACTCTGTGACACTTGTTACGGATATAAAGACCCGAAAAAGTTGTCAGTTGTCTGGTGAGAGCACTGTGCTTTCCTATGCTGTGACAAGAGTGTGTAAATGAAATATTCAGTTGTTAAATTTGACTAATTTCAGTGGCCTGTCTGTGTAATTTTGACATCAACCGGAAGAAAAAGCCAGTTGTGAGTTTGCAGAGCGCCACCTCCATAGACAGTATATAATGGACCAACAGACCCCGTTGCTCTTGACGGAGACCAGTGAAGGCTAGTAGAAGCACTTTTCCGGTGATGGCCAGCTTTACTGCGCAGCCTCCAACTGAGAGAGACATCGTCAATGTGACGTGAGCAACGTGTCTGAAAGTTGTAAATCTTTTGGTATCTGTGCCAAGAGAAATCTCAATCATTCCCAATCTTACAGAGAAGGAGAGTGTAGGTATATGTAAGGAGATAACATGGGCACAGGCTAATTATTGCTAACTAAAATGCTAGTTAACATTAGTAATTAATCCTAAACAGCTCATGTAAGTCGAAGCTGCCTGCAAGCTTCTCCTGTACTATACGGTAATTCCTCTACTATGTGACACAATCGTTAGCCTATTTTTACAAAAACGTCTGCTACAGAGCCATAACGTGAGGTACAAGGTAATGGAGCCTTTTATACATTGTCGTGTTTGTTTAGAACTAAACAATGGACAAACAGAGTCTTTAAACGCTTAAGATGTAAAGTTATTCGCTTTCAAGTGGCGCCAAAATGAATGCTAGTCAGTGGAATGCTAATGGGAGGTGATGGCCAGGTAGCAACAAAATGGCACCATAGGAGGTTTGAGTTCTGAAGCGAAGCTTACCCCCTAGTACTGCACGCAATATTTCTTTTCCCACTATGGCCACGCCAAGACCGGCCCTTCAATAGCATTCACACACTACTATTGGCCAGGCGTCCATGCTTACATGTACAGGTCCTATCCCCTGACCAATCCCCTAACCCTAACCTTAACCACTCAAGGTCAAATGCCTAACCCCAACCAATCAAGCTGCTTTGTAGGGCGGGTCTTGGCGTGGCCATAGTGGGATTCGTAATTTTGCGTACCGGACCGGAGGAAGAGTTACTCCTGTCATTCTTCCCATTCTTACCCGCTCATGAATATGAGGAGACCTGGCATAACCCGGATATTCACTTAACCGGGGTTACTGCTGTGCATGTTTGGAATGATTGTAAAGCTCTCCAAAGAATATGTTTACAGCATTTCCTCTCTAACTGGGGCATTTTGGGACCGATTGGTGGGATTGTTGTGGACGAAGTACACACGGCGATACACTGGTAAAAGCAAATTACGTTAAACCATGTATTGAACTAATTTTTAAATAGCCCACGTTACTGTATTGTGGTAACAGTTAACTTAATTTAATATTGTATATGGCATTTTCTTTTGCGGTAAGCACATTTTCCACCAAAACAAGCTTCCCACCGTCGCTGCGTAGAAAGCCTAGCGCCGTCCAAGAAGATTGTTATTGGTTTAAAGAAATAGAATAACCCAAAGCATTTTTTTCTATCACAAAATGTACGTGTTGTGTAGCCACACCTTACTCCAGTACTGTGGATATAGATCTGGCAATGCAAGACTACTCAGTGTGTTATGTATTGGAAGAGCAGGGACCAGGGACATATGGATGCCATCACTTAAAAGGGTAAATTTAATCAAAACCCCTGTACACACACATTGACTGTGCCTGCAATAATAATAATGTTCTACCTTATATAACTGTGTGGTAACAACTGTCTGTAGCTGGGACAGTTGCTGTTTCCCTCTAAATGGAGCTCTGTAGAGCAGTGAAAGCGCCTGTCACCACACTGATTGAGACACAAAGCCAACGACAGCTGAGCTTTAACACTAGTTTGCTCTCTATCACAGACTGGACAACACAAACTCTGTGTGTGCATTGTGTTATGTGTGTGTGTGTGTGTGTGTGTGTGTAACAGCAGGTGCTTGGCAGGGGGCGGTGTAATATGATGACATCTTTTGAGAAGAGACCCCTCTTCTTCTCCTAGTATAAAAATGTCTACCTGGAGGTCATTTGTGTGGTCATGAGGTGGTATGAGCTTTACTTTTTTTATTCAGATAAAATGAAAACATGAGGCAGTAAATGCAAGGAAACAAGGAAAATAGATCACGATCAAGAAAATGGACCTGACATGTTTAGAAGAAGGCCAACGCATTTCAGGCCAGAGTATTTAGAACTATATTATTGGATGCAGACACAAGAGAGCTATGATAAAACTAAACATTTGGTTATGCTGGTTTAAAGTCCCTCAGGAACTCATAGTTCTTTTATATGCAAACATTGATCACATAAGAAGCAATGTTACTGTAATCTGTTCACCTCAAGTCCTGACTCTTCCTAAGTGTAAACCTCCTTTCAAACCGTGCTTCTAAAACATGCTGCATGTTTTAGAAGCACGGTTTGATTAGAGAATAATCTCATTTCAGGATTATCGAGTTGAAAGTTGAAAGCAGAGGAAGCAGGAATGCTGCTCTAACCTGATCCTAATAGTTGCAGCAGCAGTTGTGTTACAGTAACTCTACATTGTAAACCTTCACAGGAAAACAATTTAAACCATTTAAAATTATCCACTAAGAAGAGAGACAGGAACAGGTCTTTCCCGTTCAGTTTGACTTGGAGATTAACCCTATGAGGGTTTAACAGACAGAGTGTGTGTGTGTGTACACACACACATATACACACACACTCCACAGGGTGGGTGTGACAGCAGGGGTCTATACATTGCTGACATTCCTCATCTCTGTGTGTAAAGAGAAGAGCCAAAGGTCAACACGCAGTAAAAGAAAAGATTATATTCACTGCTGCTCTGAATGATGAACAGAGGATGGTGAACACAAAAAAAGGCTTTCAGGATGTGCTCTTCTGTTGTGTATGTGTATATATATATATATTTCTATGTGCATGTTTGTGTGCAGAAATGCATGCCTTAATGTACATAACGTAATACAGTGCATTTGAGCACAAACTGTGTAAGTCTATCCAGTGACTGTGTATGCATGTCCCTATGATGTGTTAGCTTAATTGTGGGTGTGTGTGTGTGTGATCTTTTTTACCAGTCTGGTAAAGACTGACTATTGTCATGATGCATACGCTTAGCTATCTGAGTACATACATACCAGTATCAGTTAGCATTTAGGACACAATGTTATTTCCAGGGATGTCAGAAAATGTCACCTAAGTGTGTTCAGATGCCCAAATAGAAACCTTAACCACATCTGTGAATTGAACAGATTGTGAATTGAGTCATAAGACAGTCTACATAAAGTTTGTGAGTCAATTACTAATACAATATATTCACTTGCTCCATCTCCCCTGCCTGTAGACGCTTCCTTTTCTTTGTAAACACATTGTTTGTAATCATCAAGGTTGACCTCATTACAGTTTATGGCTGACTTCCAAATGCTGCAAAACTATTGAGGAGCACACCTCTAACACACAGATACATAGACATCAAACTGTTTCCTAATAATTTTCTGAAAACTCCACAGCAGTGCAGGTGATATTCTGCATTATTTGGATGGATCATCTTTTGTTATTGAAGTCTTACTCATATGCTGCAATTATGTTAAAAGTTCCACTTTGACTTGAGATGGTTCTGAAGGGCAATGGTTGACTGTGTAGAATAAAGAGAGGCCTTTCATAAAAAAGTAAATACAAAAATAAATAAAAAAGAAGAGAGACCTTTGTATGCTGCTGTTGATACTCATACTAGTAGATTAGTGGCTCATGTGGTTGAGTTATTCACAAAAATAACCTAAACCCTATTTTCCTATGTTTTTTGTCTAAATGACAAGGAACAACAATCTTTGAAACTGGTCCAGGATTAAGCAAGACTGCTGAAGCAGTGAAACAAGCTGCAATGGGCAATTGCACACCTTCAAATTACATCCACAAAAGTGCTTGTATTTGGCACTGACATGCTCAGATTATTATTCTAAGTGTACAACAACATTATGAAAAGGATTCCTATAGCGATTTTAGGGCTGTTTCTGGTTAAGCAAAAAGGATCTTACTCTTTAACAAAAAGGTTAGATTATTTCCATAATTTTGTCAGACACTTTTAATAACTATCTGAGCCTCAGTGGCAAAAACAGTGGTTTTGGTGGACGTACATTGACGGTGCGCATTTGCCCTATATGATTATATTGCAACCTGTATCGCGGCTGCCGGTTACAGCTCAATATGGACCAATTCTAAAGATTTTTGTTCACATTAGTCAATTAGACGCCAATGTATGGGAAAATTAGGTTACAAATTGCTGAAATTACCCTTTAAGGAAAGAAAGAAAAAAACATCAATATGACAGCTGATTCCAAACTTTTCAACGGTATTGTATTTACTGTTTTGTGCTATGAAGCCATTTCTGTTCGTGCTGTAAAGTAACAAACTAGATTTCATTCAAAAGCCTACCTAGTGGCACAGACAACGTGGAGACTGCTACAGGCTGTCAATTTCCTTGATTGTTTAACATGTTTATAGTAATTAAGCAATGTACCAAGATTGAAATCCTAACAACTCATTGATGTTAATGTTAATGTATAATGTAATAGTCCTCATGTGCACATAATAATCCCATGCAAACACAGGTGCACAGAGCATATGACATATATGTTGACAGGTTATGGCCTGTGCAGAGGCTTCTTTTGCTCTGAGCCTTTGCTAAGAATGAGGAGCAGCTTCACCTTAATATTACAACAGAAATTACACCAGGTTTTGAATGGCAATGACCTGTCCTTGATAGCTTTGTGTGTGTGTGTGTGTGTGTGTGTGTGTGTGTGTGTGTGTGTGTCATATGCAAATGGATGAGACTAAGAGAAAGAGAGAGCAAGAGAGAGAGTCAGAGAGAGAGAGAGAGAGAGAGAGAGAGAGAGAGGCTATGAATTAGCAGTTGGTAGCATACAGTATGATGGTGTGTGGATGTGTAGAAGGATCCTTCTGAAGCGTGTGCTTACCCAACTCCTCTCGGAGGTTTGCCAGTTCCAGCGACAACCCCTTCTTCTGCTTCAAAGCCTCCTCGCGCTGCACAAAAGAGAAGATGAAATTGAGGAATGCGCACCAAAGTCACTCACTCTTTAGTACATACTATATAGAGAGTGTGGAGGACTACAGTGCCCTCCACAATTACTGGCACCCCTGTTTAAGATGTTGTCATGGACTTCTAAAAATTCTCTTTTTTTTTAAACAACATAGAACTCAAATGCAAAAAAAGAGAAAAATCCAACCTTTTATTTAAGTACATTACTTTGGTGGTAAAAAAAAAAGAAAAAATCACACATTTAGAAAAAGAAAACTTGAAATCATGTGTCCCACAATTATTGGCACCCCTAACAATTCCGCTGAAAAATTTAATAGATTTTTTTTTAAATATATTTTTCTGTAGTTGCTAAAGTTGGTCAGGGTATCTAGGAACTTTTAAATAGTAATTCATGACTTCCTGTTTCCCTGGGGTATAAATATGACGTGACACAGAGTCCTAATTCTCTTACCCATTTGTCAACATGGCAAAGACAAGAGAACACACAATTCAAGTAAGGCAGATGTGTGTCGACCTTCATAAGTCAGGCAATGGCTATAAGAAAATAGCCACTCGCCTTAACTTGCCCGTATCTACAGTCTGAGGAATCATTAAGAAGTTTAAAACAACTGGAACAGTGACAAACAAGGCTGGAAGAGGTCCCAAGTTTATCTCGCCACAACGCACAGTGAGGAGGATGGTAAGAGAAGTAAAAAAAAGTCCTAAGATCACTGTCACAGAATTGCATCAAAGAGTGGCATCTTGGGGTCACGAAGTCTCAAAAAAAACATCAGACAACATGCCAACAAGCTGTTTGGGAGGCATGCAAGGAAAAAGCCTTTTCTCACTAACACACAAACGTAAATGTCTGGAGTTTGCTAAGCGGCACTGGGACTTCAACTGGGATTGTGTGCTTTGGTCAGATGAGACTAAGATTGAGCTTTTTGGCAACAAACACTCTAAGTGGGTCTGGCGTAAAACAAAAGATGAGTATGCCGAAAAGCACCTTCACCACCGTGAAGTATGGTGGAGGATCTGTGATGCTTTGGGGCTGTTTCTCTACCAAAGGCCCTGGGAACCTTGTTAGGGTGCATTATGAATGCTTTGAACTACCAGGACATTTTAAATAAAAACCTGATGGCCTCTGCCAGAAAGCTGAAGATGGGTCGTCACTGGGTCTTTCAGCAGGATAATGATCCTAAATATGTGGCAAAAAAGGGGGTTGTACAAAGTATTAACATCAGGGTTGCCAATAATTGTGGGACACATGATTTCAAGTTTTCTTTTTCTAAATGTGTGATTTTTTTTTTTACCACCAAAGTAATGTACTTGTAAAAGATTGGATTGGAAAAGGTTGGATTTTTCTCTTTTTTTGCATTTGGGTTCTATGTTGTTTAAAAAAAAAGGAGAATTTTTAGAAGTCCATGACCCCATCTTAAACAGGGGTGCCAATAATTGTGGAGGGCACTGTATATAGTGTGTTAGGTAGACTACTCATTTCTCTTATCCAGCAGCCATCTAAGTTCCCCTTTCCCCCTTTGGTAGTTAGCTCTGTCAGTTAAACATGGATTGTACAATCATTTCTACCATGCATGTTGGGATGATTTCAGTACACTATCAAAATTAAATAATTCTCACTATAACTTTAGGACACTACAAAATGGTAAACACACAATATAGTGAACTATATAGTGAACAGTGAATGATTTCAAAAACATTTGCCATTCTGGTTTAGAATTTTTACTCACTCACTGATGTTAATGATTGTGATACAGTAAAATATTTGTAACTGAGTTTCTTTTATGTTCTATACTGCTCACTCACAACAGCAGCTGTAACTGACCTGGAAAAAGTAAAAAAAGAGCTTCCCAGTCATATAAAACTTTTAAGGTTAACACCTAAGAATCAACAAAAAACATCCTGAGGGAAACTGTAATTTCCAGTCCCTGCCCTAAAGGAACAGGAGCCCACTATAAGGTAACAATAATGTCTATCTCAATGTTTTATTTTACATTTATAGAGACAGACATAAAGGAAATCCCTTTATATACAATATTTTACAATCTACCACACACAACATAAGTCTGCCTAGACCAGAAAGCACACACTTGTAAACATGTGGACTTGCATAAACATGAACTTAATGAGTTAACCAAAGTGCACTGGTGCGCTCCAAAACAGAACATTATGATCCTATAGTCCCACATTTTTATAAATTACCAAAACATTCACTCTTACACACACGTAAAATAACAGCAGCTTCACAACAGGAGTACTGGAATTTATCACACACACACACACACACACACACACACACACACACACACACACACACACACACACACACACAGAGCCATAAAGACCATCTGTTGTCTGAGGGGTCAGCAAAGTGAAAGAGCAGACAGAGACAGAGGCAGTGGAAAAAGAGAGCCAAAAGGTAGAAATACAGCTTGTAATAATGATCACATGTTTCTGTGAAACAGTGAAAATGTAAACTGTAGTAATATGAGAAATTATTGGAGTGGTAAGAGAGAAGATGATGGTGGCATTGGTGTAATAGTTCATAACTTATCAATGGCATTCATGATCCAAATGAGACAGTGTCAAGTTTTTCTAAACATGGACTGAAACCAACAGCTAATGTGATCAATGTGTGAACCATAGTGGAAAGTACATGCAGCTAGATTCCTGTAAATCACAGCTCAGACTGAAAGACCAACACAAGTGAAGAGAAAGAAAAGAGCAGCAGCAGATGCATGTAAAGCAGAACCCCATCTACAGCAGTAAACACACACACCTTGCGTTTCTTCTTGCGGCGATGAGTGGTGGCTTTGCTGGGCTTTACATGTGCTTTGCTGGCCGTGGAGCCCATATCTCGGTGAATGAAGACACACACACACTTCAAAAAATGTCTTTCTGTTCTTCCCTCTCTAACCGATTCCCTACCTCTATCACCAGTGGACATCACAAACTGCAAAGACACACACACACACACACACACACACACACACACACACACACACACATACATACTCTCTCTCTTTCTCTGTTACTGACTCAGCCCCTTCAACTCCTCCCACTCTCTACCTGTTCACCAACCTGTCCTCCCCCCTCTTTCCATCTGTTTCTCCTCCTTCTGCCTTGATACTGTGTGTGACAGAGGAATGCAAGTTATTTCTGCACCACCTTCCTTTCTTATCTTTATACTTATCTCCCTTTCTCTTGTTCCCCATCAGTTGTTTACACAAAAAACTGGTGTATCTGCCTTTACCTCATGCCTCTCTTATCTTTAATCATATCTTTTCTTACTTTCTACTTCTTTGTCCTCTGTATATTTAAAGTTTGCATTAAAAAGAACTTACATTAAATTCAGGGTAGAACTTGAACATTTGTTGTCTTGCTCTCAAAGGACACCACAAAATCCTGTCAATGTTTTAAGATTTTTTTGGGGGCTTTTATTGCCTTTATTTATAGGACAGATTAAGTCAGGAAAGTGGGAGAGATAGGAGGATGACATGCAGCAAAGGGCTGCAGGCCGGAACCGAACCTGCGGCCGTTGCAACAAGGACTGAGCCTCTGTACATAGGGCACACGCATAACCAGGTGAGCTTTCCCAGGGGGTTGTCAACACTCTTAAAAGGGGATTTGTCATTTTTAACTTAACTTTTATTTTATGTCTTATTTGGTTTTAAAACTGCCTACATTTACATCAACATATAGCCTACTAAACGTAACCAGGAAAAGTGTAAATGGCAAATCAAAACAAAAGAAAAACACATGGCATCCATAAATAATCCATGAATTAACTTAAGACACTTTCTTGCTTTGGAGGCATTTCAATTACACTTCCTTAGTTTCTGGGTATTAAAGTCCTTTTAGACTCACAAAGCCAGACCTTCCTCTATAGTGCGGAGGAGGAGGGTCTGGCTAGTCCATACAGCATTCTGGGATGGGAGAGAAACATGCTCTGGTTTATTGACATTTCTTTAAACCAATCACAATCGTTTTGGGTGGCATTAAACCGTGCTCAGCAAAACAACAAAATAGCCTTCGTGATGGAACTTGTTTTGGTGGAACGTTTAAAGGTTGTTTTTAGTCGTGCAACAGAAAACTCAGATTGGACAGGTAGTCTAGCTAGCTGTCTGGATTTACCCTCCAGAGATCTGAGAAGCAGTTAACCATAGTCCTTATAAATCCACCAGTGTTTAAAATTCCAACACAAAGAAAGCGGAAGGAAACGGACATTGTCCGAAAAGACATCATCCGGCGGAATTTCCAACGTCACCGGAGAAATCCCGGAAGTGGAACGTCGTAGATATAGACTATAGTCCTTTGTTTAGACCTCTTGCAGCCATCAGTGGTTGCCAACATATTAAATGGTTGCACTGTTGCACAAAATAGATAAAGAAGTTGTACTGAAAACGTTATACCAGTATGCTTTTCAGAGTGGCGTATAAAGATAACCCCACCCACACAAACTTGAGCCCCAACCCTTTTCACTAACTCCAAACTAAAACCCCCAGCCCACCCACAGCCCACCCCCAGGGGAAAGTAGCTCTGCATCAAGTGTGCAGTTTATTCTCACCAGTCACCTTTCAAGTGTGTAGGGCAGATTAGATAGCATTGGTATTCATGCTTTAGATAAAAACACACATTATCTCAGACACGCATATCAAAAGCTTCAGGGCTTAGACTGCAGCTGCTGCGTTCCTCCACTCCTCCCTCCCTTCTATTTATCACTCCCCCTTCACCTCCACTTTCCACCAGGCCATCCATCTAATCAATAATCCAGTCAGGAAGGCTACTGCACTGTAAACCTCTGAAAGCTCTCTCAGCTGATCTTTACATGTTACAATCCGACACTTACACAATATGCTGGAGAATAGCCACAGTAATGCAGCATTTATCCTAATAAACAAAACCATTTTAATCCAGCCTGATTCAAAAAGCCAATGCTGAGAGTTGTGTAACAGTTAATAATCACACACACACACACACACACACACACTCATAGAGTATGTGTGCAAGTTAGTACCGCTGATAACAGGTTACTCAACAGATATTGAGCTTCTTTCCCTCAGAGAGAGACATGCAAGTGTGTGTGTGTGTGTGTATGTGTGTGTGCTTGTAAAAACCCCTGAGGCCTCGCTGACTGAAGGCATTAGTTATTAGCTATTCTGCCTGTGCTTTCCCAGCAGCCCCTTCACCACAAAAAAACATGACCGTTCAACCAGACAGCACCAAAGAAAAGAGAATAAAGAATGAAGTTCAAAGTGACAACAAATCTATCCAAAGTATTGAGTTCATATACATACAAACAGAAACAATCACACGCATGAGGAAACCGGTCTAATGAAGGGTTTTGCACACTGGATAAGGTGTGCCCAGCTAATGATAGTTATTGTGGCTGAACCCAAAAGACTTTAGTAATTAAGTGTGTTTGTGTGCATTCATTTTAATTTCCCATGCCATTATGATGTGCAAACATAACATCACTAGTCTCAGTAATCATACAGCAAATATTTACCGAGCAGCCTATCTATGTCCGGGACTCTGTGATTGACGCATCCTGGTGCCTGAATAGGCCAATCAAAAGCCTTTAACTCATGAGAAACCATCCCACTACAATATAACTGACTTCATGTTTAACCCCCTAACAAAAGGGTATGCAGTCTTACGGTGGTATCAAAACCTACATATCTTTTATTGGATTTATTACACACGCACGCACACACACACACACACACACACACACACACACACACACACACACACACACACACACACACACACACACACACACACACACACACACACACACACACACACCAGGATTGATAAACGTGATTAATGTGTCTGTGCAATACTGTAGATACAACGTTTACTATCTATTCTCTTTACTTAAATTTAACTTACTATTAAATACAGGATTGATTTTAAGATTTGTTTTTAAAGCCATACATGGTCAGGCTCCCCAGTATATGTCAGAACTCCTCAGCCCCTACTCCATTCCCAGGCCTCAATTGTTTTTAACTGTTCCTCGATCGAGGTTTGTGGGTAATGGAGATTGTGCCTTTTCTTTCGCAGCTCCAAAGCTTTGGAATAATCTTTCACTTTGTCTCAGATGTTCCCCCTCCATTGATAGTTTTAAAACACATCTCAAGACACATTTGTTTTCAATGGCCTTTGGTTGCTCTTAGAGGTTTTTAGCATTTTAATAATTATTTATTTTTATTCAATTATTTAAAAAAAAATTTTATTCTTTCATATTACTGTATTTTCTTGCTTTTATTGCTATTTTATTTTTATTTGTGTTATTTTATGACTCCTTTTGCTTTGATTTTACTTACTTACTTTTGTGCTGTGCACTTCAATTTGGTCAACTCTGGTTTATAAACGTGCTATATAAATAAACTTTACTTGACTTATATTTATTTTTTCTTTGTGTGTCTTTAGAGTATCTTCCGTACTTTTTTGTACTAGGCCTATCCTTTGCTGCTGCAACATTGTGAATTTCCCTGTTGTGTATATTTGTTTTATATTGTTTACTGTGTCAGTAAACTTGAGAAGAATCCACTCATTAAAGCTGAACAAAGCTTTAGTTGGCTAACTAAAGTATAGAAAATAATGTTGGCCTTGACTAGATATATTAAAGCCACATTGAAATCCCTACATTTCCTCCCAGCTCATTTTAATGTTTTGAAAGCTGACATAGGTCACAGTTAAGATCAAAATGATTTTGTAGGCACTACCTAACAAAATTAGATGTTGTATATTTGTGTGCAAACCAGACATGCTTAGACAGGACAGTGATTACTGTAGCTGTCCAGATACTAATGTTAGCTAGCTCTATGCTAGCTGACAAGCTGAGTGGAGTCACTGTTGTCTTTAACAAAGTCTTACAACATTCAAACAGTTAACCTCTCATTGTCACCAATATGTCAAATCTAGAGTTTACAAATAATATCTGTCATGGGAGGTAAGAACTCCATTGGGTTCTTTCATCAAAGAAAGTCCCTGTCTGGCAATATTTGCAGTGTGGGCTGATTCCTGCATGGCCTTTCTTGCCAACACTCCTGAAAACTGTGTTTATAGTACTTCTTCAAGCTTTCCTAAAACCAAAACATTATCACCAACATCAGCAGTGGTTTGTCACACAACCATACAGTCTGTATTATTTAAAATTGAGGCTAATATAACGATGTGTAAAACATTTGTCGCCCCCTCTGTTTTTAAAGGGGTGATAGAATGCAAAACTGATTTTACCCTGTCATAGTTGAATAACGACAGTTCGGTGGGTAAATAGGACATACATAGAAGCTCAAAGTCCCACTGACACCCCTTTACTATGAAAATCTCATATTTTGAAACTGCCGCTGAAAACGGGCGAATCCCAACAAAGCTAGTTGCTTAGGCAAGCATCTCAAAATCCGGAACCTTAAGAGAACAGTCACGCCCCAACATTTACATAGGCTACACAACTGACCTGAGATCAGGTAGTCTTCTGAATCTAGCTAGGTCACGCAGATCTCTGCTATTCCATTACAAAATTCACTTCTGAAACTTTTTTATGCAAGAAATCAACTATGTAAAGCTCAAATATGGGCTGTTTTACGAAAATGGATGGTTAATTGCAAATTTTGTCCGACTGTGTGTCGGAGTTCAGCGCCGGTGCTGCCTGTGTTGTTGCCTCCCCGCCTGGCCTGCTTTCCTTTACACACCCTGGCCTGCTCTGAGCTCGATTGAGCTCCGTTACGGCTTGCAGCCCAGAGCACTCAATACCCGTGCAAAGTCACCGGTTTTGGGCAAATGGACTACTACACGCTGGTGCTCTGACAGAGCTCCAGGGCCTGCAGCTCCCCTCTTCCTGCTAGCTAAATGCCCGGTGGGTGTGAGTAAGAGTGCGGTCAGCGAGCTTGTTGCACCAGCAATCTGTTACCACAGGTTCCAGTTAATCTTTTAATGTGTGTAATTATAATGTGTTGAGTTATTTAAACAAACGATTGGGGAAATAAACGCCGCTTGTCCGCGAGTCTCATTGATAGTGCCTGCGGCTGGATGTAGCTCTATCAATGAGAGCTAGCTCCTCCTAGAATTCCTCTGAAATTCATAAATATTCATTAACTTGAAATCAGACACCGTTGTTAGCGTTATAAGACATTTAGGGAGATGTTGTATAAGTGGCGTGATGAAATTCAAACTGTAAATATAAAGAAATTACGCAAAAATGAAGCTAACTATCCATGATTTGTAGCTAGCTACACATAGCTAGGATTGAAGGGACAGTCATAGCTAACGAAACCCCCACTGTTCACAAAAATTCATTAACTTGAAATCGGACACTGTTGTTAGCTTTATAAGACCTTTAGGGAGATGTTGTATAAGTGGCGTGATGAAATTCAAACTGTAAATATACAGAAATTACGCCAAAAATGAAGCTAACTATCCGTGATTTGTAGCTAGCCACATATAGCTAGGATTGAAGGGACAGTCATAGCTAACGAAACCCCCACTGTTCACAAAGATTCATTAACTTGAAATTGGACACCATTGTTAGCTTTATAAGACCTTTAGGGAGATGTTGTATAAGTGGCGTGATGAAATTCAAACTGTAAATATACAGAAATTACGCCAAAAATGAAGCTAACTATCCGTGATTTGTAGCTAGCCACACATAGCTAGGATTGAAGGGACAGTCATAGCTAACGAAACCCCCACTGCTCACAAAAAATCATAAACTTGAAATCGGACACCGTTGTTAGCTTTATAAGACCTTTAGGGAGATGTTGTATTAGTGGCGTGATGGAATTCAAACTGTAAATATACAGAAATTACGCCAAAAATGAAGCTAACTATCTGTGATTTGTAGCTAGCCACACATAGCTAGGATTGAAGGCACAGTCATAGATAACGAAACCCCTAATCTTCACAAAAATTCATTAACTTGAAATCGGACACCGTTGTTAGCTTTATAAGACCTTTAGAGATATGTTGTATAAGTGGCGTGACAAAATTCAAACTGTAAATATAGCTAGTTATGCTGACAGCCAGCAAAGATTAACTGGAACTGTTGTAAGAGATTGCTGGTGTAACAAGCTCGCTGACCGCGCTATCACTCTCACACACGGGCCATTTAGCTAGCAGGGAGAGGGGAGCTGCAGGCCGGGGTCTGTGGAGGAAGGCAGGCCGGGCAGTGAGGCAGCAACACAGGCAGCACCGGCAGCTGAACTCCGACACACAAATTTGCAATAAGCCATCAATTTTCGTAAAACGTCCCATATTTGAGCTTTATATAGTTTATTTCTCACTTAAAAAAGTCTCAGAAGTGAATTTAATAACGTAATAGCCCGACAAACAATGTATAACTTTGCAATGAGACCTGCTTTCGAGTCTCCCATGTGTTTCTATGTAGTTTGCTCAAACCAATCAGTGCGTAGCTCATTCTGAATATTCATGAGCATACCATATTTGGAAGAAAAGCTCTTGTTCCAAATAGAGCCATATTCAGAGGGTAGTTATAAATAAAATAGGATTCTGGCAATTTTCAGCCCAACCAATGTTACATACCCCATTAGGAGACCTGAAGGAACAGTGTAAAATACCCTATATAATCATTCTATCACCCCTTTAATGCAGTGAAAAATACCCAGCAGGTAGTTTGAGTATATGTTTAATGCTTTGTAAACATAGAAATAAGTCAGTACCTCATTGAAGAGATGCTGGATGACTGTAGCCAGAGCCTCCACTCTCTTATTCCCCTGGACGAGCATATTTCTCAGCTGGTTGATGGCCTGGTTCTTCTTCTCTGCCTGCTCTTTCTGGTTCTGGTTCTGTTTAGCAGTGACCATCCGGTGTGCCACAACAGTCCCGGCCGTGCCAGGCTTGGATGCATTATGTAGGCGGGATCCTGTTTTGGGGCTGGATCTTGACCCGGTTTTTGCTTTAAACCCAAGACCAGAGCCTCCAGTGGTGCATGACACAGTGTTGGTGGTGTCTGTTTCTGGCACTGGGACAACTGCTGTCACTGCTGCATTAGCATTCACCACCTCTGGTACCTAGCAATAAAAAACAACATACACAATTTTGGGGAAAGAGTTTAGCTCAATAGGTTAAAAAAACACCTCAAATGTTTACAAGTCTTAAAAGACTTGAGTCCACACACTAGCAATTAGTAAAGAAGAGTCACCTTTTTAAAATGTTGAATCACCTTTAAGAGATAAAGTCTTCCTAACTCTTTTGTTAACATGAGAAGATGACACACAAAACAGGAATTCTTAGAACAAGTAGACAAACTCCAAGTGCAGAAACACCACAGATATAAAGATATTGTGGATTACCACTGTAGGAGCCAAAAAAGCAGTTTTTGTTTATATTTAAAGAACAATAGTTATTATTTTAAGACTTCCCATATTTTGGTTATAGTTCTGATCCACTGATTTTGATTGACAGTTAGGCCACTGATTGGCAAATCGTATACAGCTACTAGTGGGTATGGTATAATTGATAAAGGGAAGTTGGAAACACGGGTGGAGGTTTTTCTGGAAGTCCTAGCTTTAGTTGAGACCAAACAGTTTTTTAACCACATCTAGTCATCTTGTTTCATCTTATTTGATATAATTTAAGAAACCATCAGTATTCTTTATTTTCTCTGATTCACACACATGCAACATTAGCCTACAACGTTTTGGCAGGATCATAAAGATTTATTTCTATAGGTAGGGTATTTGTGTTGAATTATTATTCCTGGATCAACAACAAAGAAACAAAGGTGCACTGACTCTGATGAAGATGTAATCTTACATCAAAACATTAGTCACTGTTATGCACCTTAATAAATAAAACCATCAAGTAAGAAGACATCTGTGTTGCATCGGCAATTTTTTGCTATTTTTTACTGTTGTGTCCTGCCTTGGCTGCACCGGATTGTTGTGGTCTGCAGACGCGCAGAGAACTTCCCTTTTTTTCTTGTGCATTAAAACCACTCTTCTATTGCTGGGGCAGTGGCTATAATTTTGAAACGGAATAGCCACTACAACCACTTTAAATATTCCTGTCAAGGAACACACCACTTTCATCAATTAGATCTTGCTAAGTAATGGTCACTGATGTAGTGTCTTGCCCATGACTGAGCTGAATTTGCATCTTAAAGCTCAAAACCTAAAAAAGAAAAGGACATACCAGGTCAGTTGGAGGTTGGTGCTTTTTCTGGCTGTTTCCTCCTCCAGGTGCTACTACCTGTGAGCTGCTGTTGGTGTTTGTTGGTCTTACTGCCGCCTCCCGAGGCTTGTTTTTGTCCACTGCAAGAGAACGGTGACCTCTTAGTGTGTGGGTGGCAGGTGCAACATTCAACATGGTATCCACTTACTCCCAAAACACACAGAATACTCACTCAGCCAAAATGTAAAGTATCAACCACGGCAGGGTCTGAGCTAAAACTACAAAACTCTTTCATCCTCTGAATAGAATAACAACGGATGTGTGAAAAGTAAACTTAAGAAAACAGAAGAAGCAAATCAACACATGCACATATGGGTCAATCTGGGGTCTAAACACAACCACCACAACACCCAAAAACAGAAAAATAAAAATCCTGCCCACACACACACACAAACACACACACACACACACACACACACACACACACACACACACACACACACACACACACACACGTCTCGTACATTTGCTTTCATCTGTTAAATGAGAATACGCCCTACTGACTGCTCAAGGCTGACACAGATGCATCATGGGATTGTGTGGTAATGATGGCCAGTGTGTGTGTGTGTGTGTGTGTGTGTGTGTGTGTGAGAGATGGACCATGGGTGTGCATTAAGGAGTGCATTACCAGAGACAACGCAATTAAAGAGACAGAGAGACATTTCTCTCTCTCTCTCTCAATTCAAAGGGGCTTTATCGGCATAACATCTTCAATAACGATTCTGACAAGCATCAAACTCTCTCTCTCTCTCTCTCTCTCCATTAATGTCCAAATTACATTATTGCTAAAGCTAAATGATATATTATTATTATTATTATTTATTATTATTATTATTAAAGAATTCGATTTTATACAAGGCACATATTGTAATAGACAACATACTTTGCAGCTAAAATTGCACATTGATTTTTCTCTCTCTCTCTCTCTCTATATATATATATATATATATATATATATATATATGTATATATATATATATATATATATATATATATATATATATATATATATATTATATATATTATTCTTTTCAAAGAAAACCTCTCTGAAATCCTTATATTTCTCACAGTATCAAAGTGAGATTTTATCTCAACCTCTCTTTTATGACAAAGTGAACACAGCCTGGCCTACTGCTGACTGCAAAGAAAGTCAGCACGGTGGTGATTACTACCACCACCGTCAGTAATCAAATATTTGACAGATGTCACAGACTGACAATCATCAAAAATCACACTTATAGAGAGAGCTACAATGGAGGCTCTCCTCAGCCACCGACAGCTGGGCTTCCTCCCAAATCACACTTGCTAAAAAGACATGAGGTGTAAAAAGTCTCTAAATAATTCAATATGAACCAGCAGACTGTTGATATCACAGAGGTTTCCTATGCAGACATGCAGCCTTTGGGCCAATGCCACCTGCAGGATGAGTGTTGTGGTGTTGTCTGGATTTTCATGCTTTGAAGATGAATATTATTTCTGAGTCCTGGGACTAATTGAAATATAATTTTCATCAAGTGCCAAATGCACTTAGCTGAAACTGACACTGACTGACTGAGATTTCAATCGAGAGAATCATTGGGTACAAGTCATGTTTTATCCTTATTAAGTTAAAAAATGATTCACCCAATTTAAAATCTAATCCAAATTCTACTGAACTCAAATAAATAGGTCTGTACGCTATAAGTCAGTTTGCTGGCTCAGACTCAGGTCCCGAGGCTAGTAGTGACTTCCTTAAAGATACTGCCACCTACTGGCAGCAGAACATGCTCAACCCGAGCTGTCATCAGAGCATGTGGTAAGGAACAAAAAAGGTTGATCATAATTTAAAATGGATTGGACTGCTGAACACTTCAGAATGACAGCGATTAGAGGGAAGAGAAAATCATTAGCACACACTGACATTTGAGTAACAGTTGAATTAAAAGCTGACTCGCATTAAATCAATGAGTCACCTTCAGCAGCAGCTAACATCAAAGTAAACATCACTCTAAAGTATATTAACCTGCTGCTGCTGTCTTACAGTCAGAAGGGCAAGCAGGAGACATGATGACACTTCCTTTGTGTGTATGTTTGACTTTGTATTACTTCAGTTAACTTCAATTACAACAACCCACAGCTTGATAAATCATACTGTGGACACTACAGCTCCGGAATCATCATTAAAACACAGCAGGTGTTTCACTTTCACCTGATCAATGTTCAGATCTGATAAATATTTACCATCTCAACACCAATATCAGCAGGACACATCGCTCTGATCAATAATTCAGTGTAGGGAAAATATTGGTGGGTGTAGGAATATGAAGGAGACTGGGAGGTGAAACATCTTATATTAATGTATGCCTCATATGAAATTGCACACATTGGATAAACAGTCAAAATAATATTGCATGATAACTGTGCCTTTATGTGTTCACTGTTTAAAACAGAAATTCAGTTTCTCCGACATACAGGTCCCCAACCTGGTCACATGAAAATAGCAGTTTTTTACTGTGTCACAGAGCCAAAATTCACGTGACAGCTGGATAGAAAGACACATACAGACAGTCTCATCCAGGTTTATATACTCTGTAAACATACTGCAGACCAGTTATGAACACTGATATGTATTGTGAATGTATTGTATTAGTGAAAATAAATGCTGTTGTGCTGGATGCAGTGCTGCCACAATGATTATTGCAAGTTAGTGTGAGAGGGATACAGTACACTGACACTAAAACAGACTGCACATTACACACACACACACATACACACACACACACACACACACACACACACACACACACACACACACACACACACACACACACACACTGAGTTATGCTTTTATGTTCATATTGCTCTTATATTCCTATGCTTTTATGCATTACGATCTGTTTAAACTAACATCAAAATGTAAAAAATCCTCTCCACCTCACATTGTACACTTACTGTAACACTGTTGTATACCGTGACACTGTCCAATGTTGTCACTGCTTTAAATTGGACAGTAAGTGCATTATATTTAGGGGAATTTTAATGTCACAATTCGCTTCCATTTCGATTCAAACATTTTCTTTCCAGCAGGCTTGACCTTTTGTTGCTTGTTTCCATAAGTAAATAATGGGGAAGGCAAAAAGTTGCCATACTGGTAACTTCAGGGAAGCAGGAGGATTTTCCAGTCATGTTGTTTCTCCGTCATCCCGACTCCGGACAGTGGCCATGGTGTCTGGAAAAGTGCAGCTGCAGGCTACTGCTAAGCTTACGTTACCCTGTGTCTTTAGCTGCATGCTACCAGCTGGTAAGCTATCCTGTTGTTTTGTTTTTCTCCGGATGTGCGCCAGTAGGTAGAGGTGGAGAGAGAAAAAATACTGTGGGAATCGACGATTCTGCTTTTGATTTCGATTCGATTTTTCGATTTATCTAATCGTGACACCCTAATTACAATGTTCCACTTCTGTTTGCCACAGATGAAAGAATAAAATATGCCAAACACTGAATGACAATGAACACCTTGGATAATGTGTTGCTCTATTCTGTCCTATAATTAGTGAAATGCATAATTATCCAATGCTGGGATGAGTATTTCCTTTTCTCTGCGTTTAAAGTACTTGTTTTAAAATCAACAAAACAAGTTTTAGGAGAAAACCTATAATGAAAACTCCAGTGACATAATGGATATAAGTGCTTTACACATATTTGTTTCATTTCTGTCTTCAATTGAAAGTTGCAGAATAAAAGTAAGGTATGAATTAATATGATGTGAATCTGACACTTGCAAGGCTGAATTACAGTTGATGAAACAGTAAGAGTTTGTGTGTGTGTGTGTGTGCGCGCGTGCGTGCGTGTGTGTGTGTGCGGGTGCAAGATGATGATTTGTACCTGGAATCTGCCAGGCAGTCATGCAGAGCTGCTGAGCCCAGACTGAGAGGGAAACAAGACTGTTAGCATGCACATCACGTCACAGAAGTAAAGCGGACAGGGTGGACAGTCCTTGCTGTGTCATGAGAATCTCCTTCAGTACACATAAAGATGACCTCCACTTCATAACACATGATAAAATAGAGAATCATCATATGAATTGTTGGATGGCTGCATAATAAATGTTGGCTGTTTTGTTTTTTTAAATGCTGAGTTTCAATATTGTTCTATAGTTATATGATAATGTGATGTATTTAAAATGTTGGAATATGTCGGCCATCTTATTTGTACCAGTCTCATGATCACTCAGCAGGAGGACCGTCTGCTGTGTGTTTACTCAGAACATCAGTTACCAGTACGGAAAAACTGGTGAGGGACTGGAGTTGGGGAGTAGAGAAATGAAAAAGGTGGGGGGGAGGAGGAGGAGGAGGAGTAGTGGGGGCTTTGTGTCGAGTTGTTGCACAACTACAGCAACTGTGTCATGTCATCTCTATAAAATAGCTGTATTGTGTTCAATCGCCTGTTAAATTACTGTACTTTGGCACTGAAAAAGTTGACAAAGCTTCCTGAACAAGTTTCTTCACTTGTGTGGAAGTGTTCATCTAACCACACATATGAATAATACACAGTTTCGGCAGATTGCCATGTTGTGTGATGGGGATGACACCAAATCCCATTTTAGATTTCTAGTCTACGGTCAAACAGGATGAAATCAACTCAAATTATAATTTTTAACAGATCACAGAGTCAACACTCATCCTAACAGTAGAGCTGGCTCTGGGTGACATGTTGTGGGCCTATCTTTCATAAACTCCCTCACAGACAACTGAGTTTACTGTGCAGCCACATGATGCACAGACTCAGACAGATTAGGGCGGGATTATTCTGTATGTGTGTTCGCAAGACAAAGAAGTGTGCCAACAAAGCAGGGAAAACAGGGACAGCTCACCACACATACACTACAGGTAGTTGTAGAAACCCTAATCTCATTAATCTGCTGTATTCACATTATTCAAATGGATACAATCTTATCCCACTTTATGAAGAGGCACAGGGCTTGACTTTTTGAGGCACTTGTCCTTTGGACAAGTACATTTACGTCTCACTTGTCCATGAACAAAAGTCACTTGTCTAGGTAAAGATTTATCATTTTTATCATTTTTTTTGTGTTTTGCTAATGTAGAATTCGAACAAACCATTGAAAGCATCCAAACACTATCAGTTAATGCTGATAGTGTTTAGATGCTTTCAATGGTTTCAATTCAGTTGAAATAGTAGAAACAAAAGTGTCCCAAGAATAGATTTCCCATTCAACAAGAAAAAAGGATCTCCAGACTCCATAATACAAACTTTGCACGCCAGTGTGCAGAAGTTAATATATTGAGATTCTAAGTGAATATTTTAAAGTTTCTCATTACTTTCAGATTCCTAGTCAATATTCTAAGTTACTAACTCAATATATTGAGATACTTTGAGATATTGAGTCAATATATTGAGATTGTAAGTCAATATTTTAAATGTTCTCATTGCTTTGAGATTCTTAGACAATATTCTGAGTTACTAAGTTAATATATTGAGATACTGAGCCAATATTTTGAGCTATTATTTCATTTCATTTCATTTTATTGTTTATTTTTACAGGGACAATGCACAATTAAAAGTAATTGCACCAGAATTAGCTAATAGCTAGTTTACATCTGCTGTCCCTGGGCAGGTAAACAGATAAAATAACATACATTACATATACACATAAAACATCACAATACATACATATCCAGAAATATAAAATTTAAAACAAAAATATAAAGAACAGATAATTTGCAACACAGTCGTTAGTGGTTGCAGATCTGTTCTGATAGTAGCCAGTACTTAAGTTTTATTTTAAAATTTGAGAACCTATCAAGGTTTCGAATGTCTGTAGGTAGGGAATTCCACAACCCCACTACTCTGACGGAGAAAGCTTTTTGCCCAAAGGCTGTTTTTCTGTACTGCGGTACCAAATCTCCCCTGGCAGATGCTCTAGTCCTACCGGCACTTCCGGTGTAGGTCACGCATCCCCGAAGAGGAGGGGGAGCAAGGTTATGAATAATTTTGTACATTAAGTGAATATATTGAAATACTAAGTCAGCATTTGGAGATAAATCAATATATTGAGATACTAAGCCAATATATTGAGATTATAAATCAATATTTTAAATGTTCTCATTACTTTGAGATTCTTAGTTTATATTCTGAGATACTAAGTCAATATTTTGATCAGAGGTAGTGGTGACTTGAACTTGTATATATATATATATATATATATATATATATATATATATATATATATATATACACACTAAATGTTGATGTTAACTTTTATTTTTATATAATTTCACTTTCTACCCGACAGAGGCTGATTTACCAAGGGATCCTTTAAAGGTGCCCTGCCACACGTATTACATTACTTTGTGGTAATGTCTGAAGTTCTACCATGAAGAATTTCTGCCAGTTCTCATTAATATTCAACAAGCTAAGCTGTTTGAATCTGATTGGCTAACAGCTAGCCAATGAGAGCCTGGCTGTCAGAATCCTTTACCCAGCCCACAGAGTGATAGAGAAAGACAGAGTGGCGACACTCCCATTGGACTCCGTTGTACGCTTTTTCCCGCCTACTTCCGGGGTATGCAGCCTCGCATAGTTCCAAACAATCCCTTCATATCACATATCACATATCACGGCGTCGGACACCATTCACTTTCATTGCTGGCCGTCGAGTAACTTCTGAGGTAAGTTGATTAAATAGCTACCTCTTTTGAATTGTCAACTGTCTATATTTTATCAGAGGCCCTTTATGATGCATATACTGATCTTTATTTGTATGTGTGCACAGCGTGATTATATATTTTTTTTATCTTGGTAGCCGACCGATTGCCTGCTAGTTTGTTAGCTCGTTTGTTAGCTTGACTTCGCCAGCTGTGAAGTTATCGTTACACCAACAATTACGAAGTTCAGTAGTGAATCTCTGACACCTTTGATTTAGTTAGTTATTGATGTTGGATTACTAGGATCATTAAGGTTGATTAAGGACGGGTTTTATTTAGGTTTTATCTACTGAACCTGACGGTGTTAGCTTAGTCAGCTGAGTACTGTGTCTAGGAATAACGTTGCGTTTGTTTAATTATACCCTTGAAAGGGCTGTTGGATTTCATGTATGAATAAAAGTTATTCCACACACAAAATATCAGTAAGTGACATATGACAATGACATAATTTTAAATATGAAAAAGTATTAAGGCAAATTTCACAGTTGTGTTTTTTTTTTTTTTTTACTGTTGATTTATTTAACGTTTTCCACTGTTTTTTTAAGTTCAATAATTGCAACATCTTCCCAGAAGTAAACAAGTAATCGTGTTAAATTATCGTGATTTCAATATTGACTGAAATAATATTGATCATATTTCTTTCCATATTCCAGCAGCCCTACTGGTGCTGGCGACGGCTGCTGGTGGTGCCTGCTGGCTGCTGAAATAAGAGGAGACTGGAGGCTGCGGACGGTGTGCCGGGGATGGAGAGGCCAAATACATCCATGCAACCAGTAAGGTGTTTGGCAGTGGACTAGATGTTATGACCTTATGTGAGGAAGTCTGCTGTGTTGAAATTGCCTTCTTAGTCTGACTCTTGCTGCCAAGGTACCCCTTATCACGGCTGTTTACCCTGATGCCCTATGATTGAATCCTTAACCTCAGCCTGATATATGTGGAGGATATTTTTTGTTAATTAATCACTTATACTATTCCCCATATTCCTGGCTCTACTTTGTTGCTCTTATTCATACTTGTTCCCACTTGTTTTTTGTCCCACAAACCTCAGCCTGATATTATGTGGAGAGGATTTGTTTTATTAAACACTCAGCATCTCAAACACTAACCCCCAAAACTTCTGGTTCCAGATTTACATGCTGTATCCTCCTTTGCAGCGTGCAGATGTTAGGCAGTAGAATCTGCATTTGCTGAAGGGTTTTATAACCAAGGTGCCAGCGGTGAATCTTAGTTGTATTGCTTTTTTTTAATTGTCTCCTTTCCCCACTGTATTCATTTTTTCTGTACTTGTTCTTGTGTCACTCATTGTTTAATAAAAATGAAAAAAGTATTCATCCAAGTGTATTGAGTTTTTATTCTTTAATATATGTGATACTTGGTGTATGGCTTAGTCTTAAAATGATCATGGTTGTACATACATACATACATACACACAGTTGTTATTCTTTAATATATGTGATACTTGGTGTATGGCTTAGTCTTAAAATGATCATGGTTGTACATACATATACACACAGTTGTTATTCTTTAATATATGTGATACTTGGTGTATGGCTTAGTCTTAAAATGATCATGGTTGTGTGGTCAATTCGTGCCTCATCAGAAGAAGTGGGCTGGACACTAAATGCGGAATGGACCGTTGCTACTCTGCTTTCTCAATCGCTCTCTGACCACGGGTAAGTGAATCGGAATTACAAGCAACATCAAGGAAAATACAATAGTCCAGATGTGCAAAAAACAACATCTTGAATCATCTTTGATCTCGAAAAGATGTAGTAAGGTTAACCCTTGTGTTGTCCTTCGGGTCCCCTGGGACTTAGTTTATTTTTGACGTTTTTGCATTGGCCTGGTGTTGAGCTTCAGGTCCCCGGTGACCCTCGCGTACTATGTGATGTCATTTAAAGTGAACTGGCACGGGGGGGGTGTCCCAGACATGTCAGAACAAACACGTTTGGACAGGCTAATACAAAATGTAAATAAACTAAAGTCCCCGTGACACGAAGGACAATACAGGAAAATAGCCTAGTGCTATCATGCTAACACGGACGTGAAGCTTTCCCTCCAAAACGTATCTATACTATAGCTTTCAGTTGTCACCCCATTCCAAATGTAAAACTGACATTTACAAATATGCAATAACAATCAAACAAGTACATGGGTATGGGTTTTTATTCATATTTACCATTCAATATCGCAATCGCTGCTGTCAGTCCCATAGGGGAACATGACAGCGCTGCGTGTGTTTGGAAATATACAGGCTTACATGAACCACGTGACCACCCCGCTAGCGAGATCAACGAGTGTCGCAACTCTTATATCTCTATGGCTCTGCCAGCCCATGGTCTTAATGCGCTTTTGAGCACTCTCATTGGAACGTACGGGGCTTCCCGCCGATCACTGTATCCAGTTCTCTTAATACATCCATGAGCCCAACTGGGCGAGCTAATGAATAGTAATGAGCTCAGGCAATATGATGTCAGACTGACCAGCTTTTGTAATTGGCCTGATTTCTCGGCTTATTTCTTTTCAGTGGCTAGAGCTGACAAAGGAGGTTGCAGTTCATTTTCACATTCACAACATAACACAAACACATATGGACCTAACAAATTTCAAAAAATGCAAGTAAAAACGGTTTTGTATTGCAGGGCACCTCTAAAAGGTGTAGCTACTTTACAGTTGATTATAAGCTGATATTTTATCCGGAAAGTTGCAGAGCTGAAGTTTTACAATAACTGACAAACGAGCAGTGGAGTAGTAACGCTACGAGGCAGAGAGCCAGCCGCTAAATGGGTCAGATTTTTACTTCATGCTTCATCCACACAACACACACTGCTATTGCCACGAGTGACAACAGTATTCGGCTCGTTTTCTGTGAACGATGTGGCGAGGAGGTAACGTGCTTTCATGCTGCATTGCTTACAGACAATGATTAGTAACATGTAAGTAGTAACATGGCATTTTATTTTGTTTGAGTATTAACTCGTCCGGTGGGCCAAGTAAATTTCTCTTCCACGGAAAAGTGGACAAGCCTCAATGTCGAGCCCTGAGGCAGATTCCAACAGAGGCTCGATTAGGATTTAGATTGGTGATTTGAATTTAGATCGGATTTGCATTTTGACTTCCCTGGCTTGAATTTTTCCCAGAGCTTAAATTGCCATCCTATAATGAACCACATTAAGTATATAAACCTGTTGGTATACTTTAAACTAAGATGATAAAATATTGAACACATAACCATGAAGGTGTTGTTGGGGATTGTTGGGGGTTAATAAGGAGGGCCACAGTGTGAACTGTGAAAAAACATGCACTGATTTAGATGCACAAATCATCTGTCCACTGATGTGCATGGTTGCTTCAGGTTGTCGAAACGTAAATGTGCAAACATTGCAAGTAATCGAAGACTGCAGGGCTGGAAACATCAGGAGTTTGCTAATGATCTGATATCACGTACAGAAACAAGTGTGCAGAGTGCAGTGTTTCCTCTATGTTGATTTGACCGTGACGGCCCCCCACGGCAACATTTCTGCCCCCCACGGTATCAGAAATAGGGCTGCATTGTTAGAGTGCATGTTGGAGAATAGCGCGGACACACGAGGATAACTAGCCAGTTGAGATCGTGGGTGTACATCCTTGAGAACTGTAAGTCGTATAACTTATGTTGTCAATTCATTTAAGCCTGGTCTTGCAAATTTAAATTAAGACCTGCCCCCACTGCTAAAAAAAATCCTAAAGGAAACACTGGAGTGTCACTGTTTGCAAGTGTAATACTGTATGTCCACTTTTTGACATGTTTACACAAACTACACCATCTGGTCATCTAGCAACAACCTGTGAGTCATTTTTGTCCACCTATTAACGGTACAGATCCACTTTTGCGACACAACTGACGCGTGGTGTCGCGACGCCTCCCCTCATTTGTACGTAGATGGGCGTTCCTCAATTTACAGCTATGGGCAACCGCCACAATCAGTTTTTCCTCAATTTTTGCAACGTCTAGCAGAAAAAGGATCCCACGTTCTCCCCGTCTCCTCTGTGCTATACTTCTATTGGATAGTCGCATTCAACGGATTCATTTGCATAAAGCTGGGCATCGGCCAGCTTCAGTAGACCTTCAGTAAAGGGACTGACCACAGACAAACAGATGGACCTAACTGCGTATACTGCGACCTAAAGTATATTTATGCAAATAATCATACACTGAATTTTAAAAAGGCTGCACTGAAGAGGCAATTTTGAGTATGTCAGTATGATATACGTACAGTATACTGTTACCTGTATTGTCACTGGTGGTAGAAGATAAGTGCTACAAGTAGTGATTGAATGTTCAAAGGTTTAAAAACATCCGTCCGTGTCTACTGCAATTTCTAGCAAAGTCAAACCTGCTATTGCCGCCATGTTGCAAAGTGTTGCATGCTATACATACAAAGCATTTTATTAATTCTTCATTTTGATATTTACCCATCTTGAAATATGGGGTAACACTTTATTTGAAGGGGTGTGCATAAGACTGACATGACACAATGATGACATGACACCTACTGTATTATGAACATGAAGAAGTCATTTTGAGAGTTCATGGCTGTTGTTATTAAGTGTTATCCGGAAACAGGAACGGACTGGGGCTAAAAAACAGCCCTGGACTTTCTCCCAAATAGGCCCATCATCCGGCCATTTGCCCCTAGCCGTGCACGACAGATACTAGCCAGGATGTCCTGATACTATGCCACAGTACTGTAGCCTATCAGACAAGGTATTTACAGCAAGTAACATCTCAAAACCAATGATGATAATTGGGGTGGTGTTTATTAATGAAGCCTCAGCCTTCAAATAAAAACAAAACATGTACAATGCCAATACAATACAATACAATTGAATAACCTATTTAATATTTTGTCAATATCATATTACACTTTTGATTCATATTAAGGCTGTGAAATGATGAAAAAGACTAGGCCTTATCAATTTTGTCTGTGAAGCTTTCACAAACAACCACCAGGTCTTTGCCAGTTCCACAATAGTAAACGCAAATATGAAAGACAAGGAAAAACTGCTCTCTGATCAGAAAGTGCAAACTAGGATTTTTTGGTTAAACTTTTGGTTAAATTTGGTGAATTATTTAGCCCCCTTCCCTATTTGTTAGCACGTTTGGAGTGGTATGCCTGATGCTTTCCCGTTTAATTCAATACCATAGTCTTTATCCTAGCAGCAAAAGTGAGCTCACCACAACCTCTCATATACAACGAAGTGAAATTGCGGTCAACCCGCATTTAATGTTTCAAATTAACCTAACAGAAATTATTAAACACGTTAAGTTTGACAGCACTAAATGGCACAATAATTTTCATCATGGGGGTGCATCATGATTATGCACCCCCATGTTGATAGCTGACTATGCAATTCGCTAAGATAGGGATAAAGGCAGCCTATTATAATGTGTCCAGCTCCTGGCACTTGAAATTAACTCACGTCTAATAATGTAGGCCTACTCTTCTTTTTCAGTTTTATTTTTACAGGTAGCATATAAGTGATCCTATTAGCGCCCCCTGCTGTTGGCTGTTAATATCGCTTTATTAGACTTTTTTTTGTGCTGACGGCCGTCGATTGACAGTTTCATGTCACTCTTATGTAGATACCTGCAAGTAAAGTGTTACCCAACAATCTCTGTGTTATTGACATTAAGCAAGACAATATAACCTGTCAATGTTATTGTTATGACAAATTGACATTAACCTAGACAACAAAACATGGAAGGCCCAATTATCAAACTTTAAGAAACTATTAGCTTGATGTTTTAACATTACATTAAACTGTCATTAAGTGGTTGGTTTTTGCATTTGAAGATTGCAAATGCATGAGAAGATTACAATTGTGTCATGAATAATATCCTTGACCTTCAGTAAAGTGAAACCATTTGGACTTGTCATTAAGATGTCTTAAAAGTTATAAGACCAGTTTTACGACCGTAAACGCAGTACAGAGGTGATTTATTTAGTTTTGGACTTGTTGCTAAAGTAACTGCTAACTGTAGTTAGCTGCAGTTAGCTCTGTTAGCTGTAACGTTACAGCTGTCCAATTAGCTGACTCAGCCCTGGGCTGCAAAGAGCTAAACCCGGAAAGAAAACCATCTCGGTAATGTTAGTGCATTCCCTGTCGTAAAACTGGCCTCGGAGACTGTTTTTAGTCCCGGTCTGGTGACACTTAGCTAAAGAGCATGGCGGAATGAATTGAATCCGATTAAATCGCTCCAAACTGCTGCCTGTGTGGAAACCCATCTTAACGCACATTTAGCGCTATTGGCTAATAACATAACTCGCACACATAACGTAAACGCTAATCAATATCCGCAACGCGACAAGTCCTTCCGTAACGGCTGTCATTACCTGGCAATGGGAAATAGATTCCTTGCCACCCTTTATTAGAAATACCTGCGCTGTGCTTTGCTCTCTGTGCTTTGCTCTCTGTGCTTTGCTCTGCGCCCTACCTAGCAGTTAACAGAGAGCTAATCGCTTATCATGTGTAGGCGGTTTTAGGGTAAAAATACCAGGGTTGGCCAATCAGAGGCAGAGTAGAATTGAACTGAATTGAATTGAATTGAAAAACTTTATTTATCCCGATAGGGAAACTGGTTTGCCACCAACCATACAGCAATACACAACTAACAGACAAATAAATAAATTAATAATTCTGCATTAGGAAACTAATAGACCCTAATAAAGAGACACTATTTTAAGAAAAATTCTATTTCACAATACATAAATGTAAAAACAAACCAAAGACAAGAATAATCCAACAGTTAACAGTGTTGGTTAAAATATCTAACCACTGCGGGAACAAAAGACCTTCTCATGCGCTCACTAGAGCACCGAGGCATTACCAATCGCTCACTGAAAGAGCTTCTGAGTCCTTTGAACAAATTGTATAGTGGATGGCCTTCAAAAAGCAGGACAATTTTTTGTTTTGAACTAATCCTCTTCTCTACAGTAACCTCCAGTACATCCGGGTTAAGACCAATAACTGAACCAGCTCTCTTGATTAACTTGTTTATCCTATTTTTGTCCTCAACAGATATTCTGATTATGAGGGATTAATAGTTTTTTCTTCATCTTAAAAAGGCTACTATTGATGGAAAGATATTTTTGGTGACATTTCAAAGTAGCACTGCAGTGGAGAGTATCTAACCAGTCAGGCAAACTACAGTACTATCAAACCACGGGAGATGGATGAGCCATTGAGAGAAACTGTAGAGTCAAAAACCACACCAAATGTACTGGACATCTCTGCTGAGCCTTGGGAGAATATTCCAGTTCAACAGATATAACCTGTAATGTCCTCATCTGCCACCCCATTAGAAAAAAAACAGCAACCTCCATATCAGATTAAATCTTGCACAACGGAGGAGAGTGTCTGTGCTGAGTGTGTGTGGACATGCACATGTGATGACTAAAGCCTGCTCTAACCTACATTTCAGGGCGATGGCAGGCAGCAGCAGGGAAGTGGGTCTGTAGAGCTCAGACTGAGAAAAGCACTGCAGCCAAACACGTGGTGCTGGGCTCAGATGGGCCAGCAGGAATACACACAGTACAACTGAGAGAGAGCAACATAATGAGGGCAGAGCGGCTGAGCTGAGGGAGGAGCATGTTCAAAAACCAAATGAGAAAAATACTGGCTGCAAAACATGAACCGATTAGTAGATAATATGCTGCTGAATATATAAACAGTATAGATAGTTTAAATGGATAAAGATGATTTGTCAAAGATGATGAAGGAATTAGTGAGTAATTTAGCAAAGACAAATTAATGCTTCAGAGTAAGCCCAGTGGCCTAATGATACTGGCAAAACCACAAGTCAAAATCCACGAAAAGCTGTTGAAGCCCAACTGGGGAAATGTTAGCTTAGCTTCTTTTCTCCTTGTAAGCTAAGCAAAATGCATAACAGATGTTCCTGTTCTAGTCTATATCTATGACGTTCCACTTCCGGGATTGCTCTGATGCGCCGGAAATTCCGCTGGATGTCCATTGAAATTCCGCTGGATGTCCGTTACCTTACGCTTTCTTTGTTTGGAATTTTAAACTCCTGTGGATATGGTTACCTGCTCCTCAGATCTCTGCAGGGTAAATCCAGATAGCTAGCTAGACTATCTTTCCAATCTGAGTTTTCTGTTGCACGACTAAAACAACTTTTGAACAAACAAGTTTCTTCCTGAGTTTATTTTGCAGAAGCACCTTGCCTTCGTCCAGAGCTCCCATCCAAAAATGCTGTGTAGACTATCCATACCCTCATCCGCAGCGCTGTGGAGGTAGGTCTGGCAATGTGAGACTATTCCTGTTATTATCAATTTCAAACATGCAAAAAAAAAAAACTAGCAGCTTTTTTTGATGGGTTTAAATGTTTATCTTTAGTTCATTCTCCTATATTGACTTAGCCTGCCAAGCTAACAAGACACAATGGGCCTCATTCACCAATATCTTCCTAAGTTTTCTCTTAAATATGTTCTTAAGAAGGTTTCTAAGAAAAGTTTACGCCAAATTCATGACGTGTTCTTAAACAGCAGATTTGTTCGCACCTGTGTTCTTAGGATTGATGAATCCCACGTCTTCGTAACTGAAAGCGCGTGCCAGTTGTTCCTAATTAGCATAAGAAAACGCTCCAAAAATTCCCATATAAGGACATGACACTTCCTGTGCACCTCCTGGGAGACAGGTTGTCGGAGCTTGTCGGAGCTTGTCGGAGCTTGTCGGAGCCGCGGTGGAGGAAGTACTGAATCTCAGTACTTAAATAAAAGTACAAATAACCAGAGACATATTTACTTTAGTAAAAGTAGAAGGTGTCCACAACCACAAACAAGGCCTGGCTTTTAAGAAAAGTTCCTATCCTAACCATGAAACGGAAATGTGTTGTTAGAATCGGAATGCGGTTTGTTTTATTCATGGATGTATTTCATTTTCTTTAAACATGCAAGTAAGCAAATAAAGTGTGTGAAGCAGCGCAAATGGGGAGATGTGAACAGATACAGCCAAATAATTGATATGAACGCGTCTTACACAGCCTGGCGGAGGAGTAAACAACGCTGTGGAGAGAAATAGATGGCAACTATGATTTAAAAACGGGAATAATAAAAAAACAAACGTTTTCATTTTCACTTTTACCGGGGCTGTATTACCGAGGGTCAGCGGCGCTGCGCTCGGGCTCTGGAGCACCGGAGCCGGCTTGGATCCGCGGTGCCCCATATATACAGTATCTACGGCAACAAAACTTCACGGGTGAGACAAACGTATGACGGTCAGGAAGACGTTTTGGCAGGGGGGAAACCAATGTAGTGGAGTAGAAAGTATAGATAATTGCTGCAAAATGTAACAAAGTAAAAGTCAAAAGTAGGCTATGGACTATTGAGTCTACTCAAGTAAAGTACAGATACGTGAAAAATGTAGGCCTACTTAAGTACAGTTACGAAGAATTTGTACTTTGTTACATTCTACCACTGCATTTCGGCCCTATAAATAGCGATCAATCACCAAATAACGCAGGATTTAATCAGTTTAATTGCTGATGTAAATTGCAGTGTTAGTGTCTTTTTTGAATAATATGATTTTTTATCAACAAATTATCAGAAATACATTACAGTACAATACTATCATTGTAAACGACTGTAGATTAAATAAAATGCAGTAAGCAATCATTTAGAGCAAATTGTCATCACTCAAATGTGTGTAAGAGTGCTTTTCAGTGTTCGTAGATTTTGTTCTAAGCTAAGAACAAATCCAAGTTAAGAAAACATTAGTGAATGCCAGAATCTTCGTAAAAAGTGTGTAAGAAGGGTTTAAGAACACATTTCTTCGTAAGAACGGTTGGTGAATGAGGCCCAATGTTAGCATCATGTTAGCATAGAGTGAAGTTTCAAAGTGCTAACATTGTGCATGAAACGTCACTCTACGCGACTATAATTCTAACATTCTGTCTTGTTAGTTGAACAAATGTTCAGAGGAACCCAGCAGTATAATGGCTAATACAGTACCTCATGTATAAAATAAATAAACTCTGTTAACAGTGAGGACTGACTCCGTGCCAGACGTTACTAGCCTCTCACAAATAGAGAGTGCACTTTTAATGGCTAAATATGTAAAAGCCAGATGTGGCTATTTCTGGTTTATGTGCGTGAGTCACGTGGTTGGTGCCTCTCTGAGCATGAATATCACGGCTAAAAAGAGCCTGCAGCTACGGCTATTCATCACGCCACTGCTCAATCACTGATGCAGAAAGCACCCACACACACTTGCATAGTCCCGTGTACACACACTTGTGTTAAGACAACTGACGGCCCTATTGTAACCCTATACATCCATGGCAGCTGTGGTAACCGGCATAAACAATACTGAAAGCCCCCACAGTGGTGGAGAGATGGAGGCAACAATGGCTGCCAACCATGCAGGAAAACAGGAGGAGCCGGACGAGGAGGAGGTGATGTGGGAGGATGAAGGGCCTTTGAGGCTGATCTGGGGTCAGGCTTGCCATCTCATGACTAAAGATTAGGCTAAAAAGAAAAATGGCCAAGAATGCTGATCTTTACATGGTATTCAAACGCAACCTCACCCATCAGACAAAGTCGAAGAGGAGGAAGACGGATTGAAAGAGGAATGAAATATGGAAGGGTGACTGGTAGACAATATATGCAAAATAAGTATTTTATTGTGTAATAGGAAATAGATACACAATGCACAGCCAGGTGTTTTTTGCATTCACCTGCTTGTGATGCTTAGATATTAACATTTCAAAAACAATAATGCTTTGAGTTTTTCTTATCACAAAATGGACAGCTAATAAAAATAAAGCATCACAGATGGATGGATGGATGGATGGATGGATGGATGGATGGATGGATGAATGGATCGATGAGTAGGTTGGTGTAAAACTGAAACTAAAAGCAGCTATGGAAGATGGGAGTTGGTCACAGATGGTTGGAGGTTTGTGACACACTGCATTTATCAACTTGTTGGCATTAAACATGGGTTGATTGACTAGTGAAAAGATGGATGAGTTGAAAGAAATTAAATAATTAATGGCTGGATGATAGGAGGGCATGAAGGACAGTGGCATACCCAGACCTGCATGGAAGACCACAGTGTTTTTCCTGCATCCCGACAGAAGCTGAAGATTTCGGAAAAGTCCTTTGGCTGTCAGCTTCACATGGAAGTTGGACAGCGACAGTCTTGGAGACCATAACATTGTCTCCGTTTGTCCTCCAACACTCTTCAAGATTTGATTTCAGACTAATGTTTCTAGCCTGGGTCGTCTTTTTGTGTAAGAAATTACTTTGACTTTGAGCACTTTCTCTGCTCCACTAACTCTCAAACAGTCCTGGGCTGCAGGAAATCCAGTTTTTTCTTCTTGTGGTCCAAATTCCCAGTGTTGCCTGTCTGACCAGTTTGCTGTTGTCAACTATTTCAGGAAATTATTTCCTTATTATAAGGCTCCCAAAGCATTTTTTTTTACAAGAATAACTGTCTGGTAAGTAAAAATCTTCCTCTTTTCGTCTTTAATTTGATTTAAAATAATTCCACATCAAAAAGAAAGAAAAGACTTGGAGATTGTTGCTGCTGGAACTTAAGCCTTGCATCTCCATGACAGCCACGTGGAGATCGATATAAAGAAGACAAAAACAGAAATCTTCCTTTCAAAGCCAAACAGTCGGCGCTGCAAAACAGAAATAATAAAAATAAAGGAGAACTGGTTTCTATAGCCGAGCAAATAGACTATGATAAAATTGCGCCAAAAATAGCTTTGTGCTTTACCGTCGTCCAGGTGGTAGTGAATCATCCAATGATAAAAGATGGAGAGAACGAGAGAGGCAGTTCTTGTGTGTTTGTGTGTGTGAGGGAGGAAAGACAATCCTCATTGCGGTGATGATTAGTAGTCCATCTTTGCTGTTACACGCAAAACACACAGTGATCCGTCCCACTGACACACCACAGAGATGTGTGTGTCTAGAAATGTAGCTCTCCCTTGCACACACATGCTAGGTGGTTGGACAAAGACAAGCATCTATACACTCCCTTTATTTCTCGGCTGTTTCCAAAGCTCTGTGAAGCCAGTACACACACACACACGCACACACACCCATACACACACAAAACACACACAGAGAGAGAGGGAGGGACGCTGCAGGGGAGAAGGGGGAAGGAGAGTGGGAGGGATTTGAATAATCTGTCTCTGCTGCTCCCTCCCTCCCTACCCTCCCCATTTTTTTTTCAGGTCTCTCATCCTCTCTCGGTTTCTATTTGAACATTTGAATGAGAGAAAGTCAAAGGTTAGATGTGATAAAAGGACTATGATGAAGAAGAAATACACCAAGAGGGTGGGAGGAGCCTCTCTCTTTCACAAACACACATACACACACACACACACACACACACACACACACATGCGTCTGTGTCTCTTCAGCTCTCAGTGGCAGGTGCCATATTAAAACTATTCAGCCAAACACAGACCTCTTTGTTTTATACAAACATACTAAATATGCAGCTGAGCCGTTCCTTCAAGTTTTGCAATTTAGCAACATTTCTGTTAAAATGTCTCAATGTAGGGTGAGATTAAAGTTTTATGTAATACTGCCTGCAACTGCAGAGAGTGATTGCATCCCAGAAGTAAGTAATTTAGTCTAACACAGAGTCACAACACAGGGTCCTCAGAGTTACTGCAGGGGGGCCCGAAGTTATGTTTAATCTTTTTTTTTTTTTCAAGTTCAAAAGTTAATATGTATTGGTATGCATTAGTTTAGCTTTAACTGGGTGGAACAGTGCTAGAGTTGCACTTACCAGGAGGAGTACTTAGTGGTGCACGATATATCGGCCGCCGATATAATATCGGCCGATATGGTCATTTTTTTACACATCGGTAACGTTCCAATGTCAAAATAGGGCCGATGAATAGGGCCGATGTGAATCATTCCTGTGTATTTGACGTGTGTGTGAGAATTTAGATCTAAATCTGACCTGTGGAGGGCAGTAATATGCTTAACAGCGTCTATACTGCCGAAATCAGAAGAAGAAGAAGCAGCAGCAGCAGCAGCGAGTCTATGGTCTGGGGGCGGGGATGTTGGTTTTTGCAGACGGAATCTGCCGGCGAAGTGGGACACTGGAAAATGTAGTAGTCCACCGGCCCTCGGTGGGCGGGGGAGAGATGAATGTTCGGATATAAGAGGTTGCTGTGGCCCGCCGTACAGGTTAGTTTGACCAGGGGGCAGCAGCAGCGGCGGCCGGAGAAGGCAGTGGCCGGAGCGGGCAGCCACGGCGGACGGAGCGGGCAGCAGCGACGGCCGGAGCTGGCAGCAGCCGCGATCATGGGGAGACATTCTCAGCAGTGAAACGCAAACGGGGGCTGGAGTATAGAGTATAGATAACCTAGCTAGGTGGAAAGCTAACGCTAGCCAGCCACCTGTTCCATCAATGCTGCTTGCAAGTGTCTGCTCATTAGACAACAAACTGGACTACATCCAACTTCAACGAAACTCCCATCGCGAGCTCAGAGACTTCTGTTTTTCTTGTTGTGGAAACATGTCGCCGGGTAAGAGTGGAGATGGGCTGTATTAACACAGGCTTTAATTAGCTGCTTGTATCCAACGAAATGCTAACTGCTGGGGGAGTTTGTGACTAGTAAATGCCGACCATTATACATTTCACGCAAATTTACAACTTTGTTTATAATCGCCTACATTTAGCTATTGCACACACGTAAAGTTCAGCTAACGCATACTAGCATTAGCGCTTGGTGGACTGTAAACACCTGTTTCGTATGTCGTTTTTATATATTTTAAATGTGTAACCATTAGAGCCACGTTGAAATGTTGTTTCGTGTATATGGTTATAATGACAATAAAACACATTTGGGTTGAGTTGAATGCTGCCTCACTGTCGGTCTGTAAACGGTAGGCATGGCTTGGGAGTGGAGTCTAAGCAGCGAAGCAAGTGCATTCTGGGATTTGGTGTCTTTCATCCATATGAGCCAAAAACATATTTTCTGGCTTATCTCGGCCTAGAAGGCACCAATTTCTATAATTTTGAGGGTTAGGCCTAACCCTAAAGTACTTGGAAGTTACCGTACTTACAGTTCAGAAGACTCTAAAAGCCAGTGTCCGTTCAGTCCAGTTTGTTCTGGCTCCATTTTCACATTGCTTTGGCCATTTAAGGCCTACTACTGTACTTTAAAGTTTTGAACTGTTACAATGTTCACAGAATACAGTGACTTGGTCTCAAGTGAGTTAGATGTTTATTGTGAATACTCTTGGCTGGTTGGCTTATTCATAGTGTGAATTGAGGACACACTTGTATCCTACAGAGATATCAACATCGGTAAATATCGGTATCGGCCATAACAGAAATATTAATATCGGTTATCGGTATCGGCCACAATTTTCACATCGGTGCATCACTAGGAGTACTCCTACAAGATATTAAAACAGTAGCTCATTCTCATACTCATATACTGCATGCTTTCATTTTCAGAATAAAAGTAAGCATAACTAACAGTCTTAGAACTTAGATCAATTCAAATACACTGATCTGTGACTTTCTATATTATGCCAGCCTTACGGGACTCTAAACAACCTGTACTCATTTCAAATGAATCTTAAAAGTATAACTGCCTTTGGCCACATGGTGCTCTTTTCAGAAACAAGGTGGTCACTTAGACAAAGAAGCAAGAAAGAAAAAGGTGGTCAATGTTGGGCATCTCTGTCCACTGGTAGCCCGAAAGGGCAGCAGGAGGCAACTGAACTGAACTGAACCAAAATTCAACATATGTTTCTGTACTGCAGTGCTTTGTGATGGGAATACATTTTTACACAAAAATCTTTCCTGGTACAACTTTAATTTGCATGGCACAGGGCATATGAGACAATCAAAATCAGACTGTAACATGAACCTTGAATCAGCATTCAAAAATTACAACTCAGCCATGATACATAAATAGTCTCCTGTGAGCACAACACAGGTCATGGACATTAAACCAGAGTCAGAATATGTCAGAATCAAAAGTGTGTGTCCAATAGAGACAAAAAGAGCTCAAGAAAGACACTGGGTGCTTTAAAAGCCCACAATGCTAACCACTGTCGCCTGACGGGCTACTGTGGTATGTGTGAATGAGAGAGAGAGGTGAATGAATCAAATGCATTTGGGGGGCTTATGAAGTGTAGGCTGCCTCCCTGCCTGCCTGGCTCTTTCTGTCTGCGTGCTTGTGAGTAAAGTGATTACGAGGGTGACAGCATGTCTGTTAGTAGTAGCTTCCCACAGGCCCTAAAGAGACTTCCAGGCCCAACCACAGACGGGAGACAGCTAGGAGCCCGGGTCCAGACCAGAGACACCACATGGGGGGAAGGCTGCAACCACAGGCCCTGGATTCACAGGGCCCGCATGGAAGGAACCAGCAGAACTTTACAGAAGATGGGCTTCAGTAAATATGACCAGCATTTATAATGCTCAACATTACTGTAACACTGCATCAGTGAGAACACATGTATCTGTTACTTGCACTACTAGCTAAAATATTGCCTTGATTCAAAAATCTTTTCTAAAACAGCTTTAAAATGAGTTTTTGTTGGTGTGACATGACATCAAAAGTGTGAAATGTTGGACTTCATGGCCAGTAGCCATTTCCTGCATGTTACTGCTGGGATAATTCAACCAGTTAACAAATGAGTGTTGAGAACTGAGAGTTAAAGCACCTTAAACAGCAATAAAAGATTCAATCCAACTTAAGTATTGCTGAGATGTAAATATGGTGGTTCCACTCTAAATTCAAAAAAACATAATTTGTGTGTGTGTGTGTGTGTGTGTGTGTGTGTGTGTGTGTGTGTGTGTGTGTGTGTGTGTGTGTGTGTGTGCGTGCAGCTGAACAGTAAACATCCAAACAGAATGATTTCATATCACTATTAAAAGTTGTACTCAACGTACAAACTAATGCAGAGTTTGGAGATTGTTTCTTAGCAATCACACCAGACTTGTCCTGCACTCAGCCAACCAATTTCTGTCAAATACCTGACCATCATAATACATTGCAAAAAGTATTTGTTTTTAAAATCAAGTCAGAAGCTTGTCTTCCATTACCTTTTTTAATTATGTTTAAAGACATTATTTAGCATTAATTTCATAACATAACATAACATAACTTGAAACCTCTGCAGCATGGCCAATAGCAGTGGCATGTTGTTGTTCTCTTACTGCCTCAAGATATCATACATAAGAGGATTTACCAACTTAAGGAACGCAGAAAAACAAACCAATGAAACAAAAAGACTTACTCGAACTCAACCAAAAAAAAATATTTCTCATCATCCTGCCAACCAGTAGTGTTCAAATAACTCTCTCTTCAAACATGCACAAATCACAACACTTTAGAAACACCAATTGAGAATACTTTAGTCCGGGACAATGAGAATACTAACAAGGCTACAGAGGCCTCAACAGCTTTAAAATGAAAAACACTGATGTGATAACGCAGTATGCTTGCTATTGTAGCTCTATTGCCAAAAATCCTGGGATTACTGCGGTTTTAAGACGCTGACACACCTGCAGCCCTCACACACAAACAACCCCCCCACACACACACATACACACACACACACACACACACACACACACACCTCTCACACCTCTCACACATTCATACCTGCGCTGTTCAGTCGACTGAGTCTTGCTGAGCCGCTTCTTTGCAAGGGATACTGGGATACCTGCTTTGTCAGGCCCTGATTGGCAGCAGGAGCTGTCTTTGTTGTGTTGTGGCTGGTGACTGTTGGGGTCTTCAGACCTGTAATGAGGAAAACAGAGGAAGTCAAAGCTTCTCCTTTGGGCTTTGTTTTTACTCCCTGGCCAGAGGTTTATGCTCGTACTTTCCTGTTGCAGTTAAGGTAGCTGCAATTGTGAAAACAAATCAACCCTGATCTTTCCACTCAGAGCTACTGTACTGAAGAAAATTATTATTTTGGCTCAGTTGTTTATTCATGGAGGGGGCAGCTGTAAAACAATTTAGTTTAAGGATTTCGTACTAACAAAGCAACTGTGTAAATGGTTAAATTAATAGGTAAATTTGTTTGATGTGAAGGATTTGAGTTACACACGCACACACGCACGCACGCACACACACACACACACACACACCTGTAGCAGTGGCCCTGGCTTGCAGTGACAGAGCTCTGTTCCTCAGTGCAGGAGGCTTTGGAGTGGCAGTGATGCCACTGGGAAGTGCGTCACTGGGAGTATTGGTATTGGTGGTAGCTGCAGTGCTGGAGATGAGGGGTTTTGCCGTGCATTGGTTGCCCACAGGAAGTGTGCTTTTGCTGGGCTGCTCATCTGGCTTGGTCCCTGTTGGTGCTGGAGCTCCTGGAAATGTAGAAGGAAAGAGGATACAAGAGGTTTTAAATACTAAGAATGCTTCATATAGATGAAAGAGCAGAACTTTTGGGTGGATGTTCAAATTGTCAGCTCTTTTTGAATGTCAATGTTTGGAATCCTATAAAGAATAACAAAATATCCAACAAAGAAAATAACATTGATAAACAGAGAAACAAGGAGAAACAAGAGGACGAGGAGACACAGGAGTCCAGAATCTGTAATTATTGGCAAATCTTTAAAAGGGATGTCTACAAATTACAACACCGAAAAAGATACAACAAAAATCTTTATTAATTTAACTTTTTTTTTTTTTTTTAAGTAAGTGCTGTAGTACAACTAGCAGGAGACGAGTTATAATTGAGGTAAGTTTGGAGACATTACCTTATTTAATCATTAAATGAAAATAAAAAATATTTTTGTTGTATCTCTTTTCGGTCCCTAAGCACTCGTCTTACTGCCGGTAGCAGTAGCAGCAGAGAGCAGAAGCCAACAGGCAAGTGTTATTTAAATAAACTTCTGGTGTACTTACAAACTTTCCAATCCATCGTTTTATGAGTGCATAACCTAATTGTACTACTGTAGAAGTTTGGTATCATTTTGGGCATTATTAGTAGGGTCATTTACGAGATACAAACGTTAGCGCCTGCACTTGAAGAAGGAAGAAAGAACCTAAAGAAGAAGTAAAATAAGTGAAAGTAAAATAGATTACACTCTAGGCTGCTTAAAAATTGCATGGAGATTCCTTTTTTATCTTAACCAGATGAAATATTTACACATATATTGATTTTAATTGATTCGCAATGCATCGATACATCCCTGAAATGACCAACTTATACTGGTGTATTCCTGTGTTCTAAATGCACAGCATAATGACCTCAGAGTTAGACTCACAACCGACACAAATGTGAACAGCTGACACATACCATGGATGTAAATAAATGAGTCAATAAAATGAGTGGTTGTAAAATAAAAAGAACTCTGTACTACACGGATGCTCCTCTCTGATACGACTAAATACAGAACCTAAATATTACCATGGTAACTAGGAAATGTAATCTGGTTACCATAACAACCTAGCAATCTGTAACCATCACTTTAATGTGTTGCTTTATGAGTGAGAAAAGAAAAAAAGAAATAACCTGTAGATTGTTTAATATGTCAGTATTTTGTCAATATTTCTGTGTGACAAATAATCTTGTAATAGCTTTTTTCTGAACCACATTTCATGGTCTTCAGCCTATATTATACAACAAGTAGATCCCAGACCAGACGATCTGATTGGTCAACTAGACATTTACAATGTGCTCAAATCAGCATGACAGCACACCCAGAGCCATTTGAGCACACCTGGCATATCATTTAAAATATCACTCCGCCATTTCTGTGTCAACATTACGGAGTTAAATTAAAAAACTGTTTCAAAACATTTGTATTCATGTAAATAATTCAGGAACCACAGTGGAACACACAAAAGCTCTCCAACTAGTATATAAAGTGATTCATCGGATTAAATAACTTATTTGTTACAGAACTAACAGTTGTGTTTCCATGGTAACAGTTTCCCTTTCCTGACACAAAGAGAAGAATGGGACTAAACTCTGGTCCTAGCCGCATCACTGTCATACCAATAATGACGTTAAATCAAACCCTTGAGTGTAATATTGCTTAATTATTGTAGGGATGTTTAGTAGGGGTTTATAGAGCCTCTAAACAGCAAAGACTCGAGGATGAATGAGAAAATGTGGAGATCCCTGCCACAAAGGAATGACACTTTTAGTGACAAATAGGAACCCAGTAAGGGTCCAATATTGAGACTGTTTCATGCTTTGAAAGAGAATAAATACTATGCATTCGTAAAATATATATATATTATTATTACATTAGTATTTTGTTAAAAAGCATGGAACTTTAAAAAAAATCTCAGTACACCTTGACTCTTCTCTTAACATTGTTTAAGTTTCCAGGTTTGTACATCTTTCCCCAGAGACATTGCCTGCATCCAGCAGTTTTATCTGTGTAGGTAAAGAGTCTCCAGTGGCTCACTTAAACATAAACCGTTCTTGTGGCTGTGCATAGTCTTCGTGACTAATCTTAAGTCTAAAGAGATAATACCAGCCAGGCTCAGAACTAACAGTTGTGTTTCCATGGTAACAATCTCCCTTTCATGACAACTGACAAAAAGAGTAGAATGTGACTAAACTCTGATGGATAAACGCACAAGGGATCATTTTTTAAACATCATAGTAAAAGTGAAATGTATTTTTTTTTCTACAATTTCCCATTAAAATGTCTGTGCTACTCTTACATTTGAAATAGTTTCCTGTTGGAGCCAACAGAGCTGAACAGTTTAAGCAGTGGCGTTTCTACATTGAATTACACCCTGGGCGAGACCCCCTTCGGATCTTTAAATTAACTCATGAGTCGAGAGTCTATAGTATCATTAACTCGGATCAGTTGAATGATAACAGCACCACACAAAACCTCTTGCAACATTAGCTACTACTAGTCCTTGCCATCTTAGCTGCCAAAAGCTTTATAATTTACATGTCAGTCTGACATATGGTGATTTCATGCCGTTCAATGCTACAATGAACTGACAACATAAGTTATACGAGTTACAGTTCTCAAGGACGCACGCACACACGGACGTGACAGTCTCTTTTTCCTTTCTCTATACTTTTCCGCCGTGTGTGAAGTGCGTGTCCGCGCTATTCTCGCACATGTAGGGAACCTCGTGAATTAACCTGCAACATGTCAGCTGTTTGGAAATTCTTCAGCATGTGTGCAGAAGATAACAGGTTTGCAATATGCAACACCTGCAAGGAAAAAGTAGGGCGTGGAGGGACGACACCAAAAACCAAAATCAAATTTTTTTAGTTGGATATTGGATGTGAAAAGAAGGAAATGGTTCTAACATTGCACTTTAGATATGTGTGAATTTCCCACACCAGGAGTAATTTATATAGTTCTATTTTATAGTGATCCATTATCTGGTCAAAAAATGTTCTATGTTCTGTGCAAAATGTTCTATTAAAGAAAAGATAGAAAATAAATATTTGTGTGTGCTGTAAAGTGGTTAGAAAAAATGAAATCGGAATCGGCTAAATTCGGTATCGGCTGGCCTAACTCAATGAAAATCAGAAATCGGAATAGGCCTAGAAAGTTGTAATCGGTGCATCTCTATTTCATAGGCAACCACAACTCCACAAGTCAACTCAAGCGACTGAGTGAGCACGCACACACACACACACACACACACACACATGCACGCGCGCGCGCACACACACACACACGCACACACAATCACACACACACACACACACACACACACAAACACACACACACACACACACATACACACAATCACACACAAACACATCATCTGTATTCTCAGTCCTGACCAGCTGTGCTCCTTGACCTCCACAGAGAAAGAGGGGATACTGCTGTGCACACACTTACTCTCTCCCACTAAAAATGAAATGTTACATGAAAACACAGTGTGTGCACAAACGGATCTTCATTAGGATCTTCATTAACATCAGTACTTAGCAGCTGATTTTAGATGACACACTGTGTGTATACGATGGAGACAGACTCTGCATGTGTGTGTGTGCGTGTGTGTGTGTGTGTGTGTGTGTGTTTGTGCATGCTGGAGAACACCAACAGTGAAAAGAGAAGAATGTTAAGTTGTATGTGAGCGAGAGAAAATAAGAGAGCTCAGCTAATATGTGCACCCCCCACACCTCACCTTTGCTTATGGCTCCACTGATCTCAGATCCTAGTGCTGAGGAACTGAAGCTTGTGGGTAATCCTTTCACAGGAAGTTTTGATGTGGCGGGTGTGGCAGCTCGTTTGACCGCCCCCAATGCTGGCTGTTGATTAGCTGTTGGTTTGGAGTTGGACGTTGCGGGATCTGGAACAGCCAAAACAGATGCTCGCTCTGCGTTGGTGCGAGGTTTGGGGATACCTGGGAGAGTAACACAGAAGGCCATACATTATCTCTATCCATCATTACACACACAATACAGAAATTGACTTAAAATATGTGGTCTTTCTGATGAATTTTGAAACTAACTGGGAACATAATTATGTGTATGTATTACATATGTCTATGCAACTGAGAAAAGCCAATAGAAACCAGCTGAACAGTGAATGAAAAGCTGCAGTTTTTTAAATGCAGACCCAGGGCTTTGAAATTAGGTCAATTCTAGTAAAACCAAACCTTTAATTACGCATGACATACCAATCATCTTACTCTAAAGCAAGGAATATATATCAGATCTACTTCACACTTGGAGATGTATTGCTGGGGACCCAAAGACGTGTCAGATTTGGGGCGGTAATATACAGTGCCCTCCACAATTATTGGCACCCCTGTTTAAGATGGGGTCATGGACATCTAAAAATTCTCCTTTTTTTTTAAACAACATAGAACTCAAATGCAAAAAAAGAGAAAAATCCAACCTTTTATTTAAGTACATTACTTTGGTGTTAAAAAAAAAAATCGCATTTAGAAAAAGAAAACTTGAAATCATGTGTCCCACAATTATTGGCACCCCTAACAATTCCGCTGAAAAATGTAATAGATTTTTTTTTAAATATATTTTTCTGTAGTTGCTAAAGTTGGTCAGGGTATCTAGGAACTTTTAAATAGTAATTCATGACTTCCTGTTTCCCTGGGGTATAAATATGACGTGACACAGAGTCCTAATTCTCTTACCCATTTGTCAACATGGCAAAGACAAGAGAACACACAATTCAAGTAAGGCAGATGTGTGTCGACCTTCATAAGTCAGGCAATGGCTACAAGAAAATAGCCACTCGCCTTAACTTGCCCGTATCTACAGTCAGAGGAATCATTAAGAAGTTTAAAACAACTGGAACAGTGACAAACTAGGCTGGAAGAGGTCCCAAGTTTATCTTGCCACAACGCACAGTGAGGAGGATGGTAAGAGAAGTAAAAAAAAGTCCTAAGCTCACTGTCACAGAATTGCATCAAAGAGTGGCATCTTGGGGTCACGAAGTCTAAAAAAAAAACATCAGACGCTCTCTACATGCCAACAAGCTGTTTGGGAGGCATGCAAGGAAAAAGCCTTTTCTCACTAACACTCACAAACGTAAACGTCTGGAGTTTGCTAAGCGGCACTGGGACTTCAACTGGGATTGTGTGCTTTGGTCAGATGAGACCAAGATTGAGATTTTTGGCAACAAACACTCTAAGTGGGTCTGGCGTAAAACAAAAGATGAGTATGCCGAAAAGCACTTTCACCACCGTGAAGTATGGTGGAGGATCTGTGATGCTTTGGGGCTGTTTCTCTTCCAAAGGCCCTGGGAACCTTGTTAGGGTGCATGGCATTATGAATGCTTTGAACTACCAGGACATTTTAAATAAAAACCTGATGGCCTCTGCCAGAAAGCTGAAGATGGGTCGTCACTTGGTCTTTCAGCAGGATAATGATCCTAAACATGTGGCAAAATCTACACAAAAATGGTTCAGCAGTCACAAACTCAAGGTCCTCCCCATGGCCATCTCAGTCCCCAGACCTCAACCCAATCGAAAACCTGTGGGGTGAGCTAAAGAGGAGAGTGCATGAGAGAGGACCCAGGACTCTGGATGATCTAGAAAGATTGTGCAAAGAAGAATGGTCAAAGATCCCTCTCTCTGTGTTCTCCAATCTTGTGAAATGTTATAGAAGGAGATTAAGTGCTGTCTTGTTGGCAAAAGGGGGTTGTACAAAGTATTAACATCAGGGGTGCCAATAATTGTGGGACACATGATTTCAAGTTTTTTTTTTTCTAAATGTGTGATTTTTTTTTTTTACCACCAAAGTAATGTACTTAAATAAAAGGTTGTATTTTTCTCTTTTTTTGCATTTGGGTTCTATGTTGTTTAAAAAAAAAGGAGTATTTTTATAAGTCCATTACCCCATCTTAAACAGGGGTGCCAATAATTGTGGAGGGCACTGTAATTACTGTATTTAATAAAAAAATAACCACAATGCATCATCAGATATTATGGAAACATGCTAAGTTAAAATACTATGTTTTCTGACAACAAAGCAAATGTATAAAGTATTTTCTCCTTTTGAAATTTTCATTCCGGTACGGAATGTCAGTTTGTGTTTTGGCCTGTGTGTTGGTATCAACTGCCTATTTTGACAGCCAGGCCAGGTTGCCAGAAATACCTGTAAAAACGCAAACACAGCACGCTACAGCTGTAGTAGGCCTAAAGTCATGGAAGCAGCAAACAAAAGAACGGGATCAACGGAGATAGATTCATTCCACCCGCCCTAAAAAAAAACTAAATCTTTCTAAACAGGTGCATCTAGAGACAAGTTAAAACACGGGTAAATATTGGAGATGCATTTAAAAGATGGAGGCAACTTAGAGCTTAAAAGGACACTGAGTTGAGGTATCATGGGACACAGTGTTCTCTACAGGTTGCTTTGCAATGTAACATGTAAGGTTATTTTATTATGGCTTACGCCATCTTGAAGGCTATGATATGTTGGACAGTAAGATGATTTCCCACTTTCTTACAAACTGGCATGCAACCATAATGTGTAATGTACAGTGTATATACAAGCTGTTTAACGGGTCTGGAAGTAGTAGTACCCACCAGCCGAAACTGTTCTCTGTTCAGCTGCCGTAGCAGACAGACAGTGACTGTGCCCTTCGGTACAGACGACTGAGAGGTTGCGGTCTTGTTATTGGCTGTTGCAGTAACATTAAGCCGAGTAAAGGTGGCTCTCAGTCGGGCACAGGGCTCCGCAAGTTCGCGGTCTCGACTGTCAGCCGGGTACAGACTTCAACTAGAGCATGGGCTTTTGGCAACTCCCGTGAATGACTCTTTTCAGTATTTTGATTTTGGACTGCAGTAACCATTTTAAACACTAGCTGTCAGTGTTACATACTGGGCCTTTAAATTCACTCACAGCATCAGAAACCAACATAGAAATCACCCTTCAGGGTCTGTAAGGAATGCACCAGGCAGAGCAGCAGCTTGACCGCGCCACTGTAAGATGATGTAGTATTAAGAGCGTCAATATAGCGAATAGTACGAAAGACCGAGTAAGGATGTTGGTTGGGGTGGTGGCTGGATCAGACAACACAAGACTGGAGACTGGGGTTCATGTCTTCATTGTCACTGAAACGTATATCTTGTAACCCCACCCACGTTCTTTTCCTAACCCATTCTTGTGCCGCATGTCAGTTAAACGTACGTCCTGACTCAGTGTCAAAAAGTGACGCCAAGAGTCCCGACCAAATGCATCCAAATATGACGCCAAAGCAGACTTTTTGAGTAAGTAACAATGGCCAAAGGCCCCTGACCTTGCGTCGCTTCTTGACGCCCTGGGAGTGAGAATGTCTTGTTACTGTCTGCAATTTTCACAACAATAATTTAGTATAGTAAATTTCATAGTATTTCATTTCATTTCATTCAAAAACCTAACTCATGCCATATTTAGGAACTAAACTTATCTTCCACATACGGGAACCCAGTTCTGTCAGTGCCTATGTTTTTTAATTACAATCAGGACCTGCAGCCTGAGCTCCAGCTAAGCAGGGAGGCCCCGGCAGTCCTGCTTGTCCTTGTGAAATCAGTACTGCTGCCATGGATGGACATACGGTTTTCTACAATGCTATTTCTCTGGCCTTTAAGCGATGCACTAAGGTGTTTGGAATGTGTTTGGAATGGCCCCTTCCACAGTGACAATGTGATTGTAGTCAGATACAGTTTCATCCAGTAGTCAAAGACTACAGAATGTCTGTAATAATATCCTGTGTTGAACATGTGTAAATTGTGTTAAAGGCAGGGAATACCATGTATTTGTTTTATGATCTAAACAGGTCCCTCTGCCTGCTGAAAATACTGATGGGTGTGAGAAGGCAGAATCGCAACACACCCCTTCCAACTCCCAGAGTTATCCTTCCTGTCCAGATCACGAGATCACATCGCAAGTTGCGTTTTAAGCTCCTCTTTTTTTTCTGCTTGTGGAGAGCTAGGTGACACATACAACTATATTGATGAGGACCGGCGAGTTAAATCAGCTGTCCGAGAGTATAGCAGGCAGACACACAGATGACAACCTGCAGGTGGAGGCGCTGGAGACAGGCTCGGACATACACGCTGCGGGCCGCTGTGGACTTGTGTCAGTCCCGCAAGTGGTTTCAGGAAAGTGGCTGCATGTGTCCGACAATGCACAGAACATCAACATTGGTACAAGCCTACAGCTGTCCGCAGACACGCGGAAAGTGTGTCAGAGCCTTCCGGACAGGTGAAATGAGACTAGATTTCCTGTGCTTTCTTTTGGAAGGCTGGCTGCCAAAAATCGCACCTAAGGGCTACTAACTAATTAATTAGCCTAAGTTAAACACTAGCTATCAGTAAACAGAAGATAGTGGCTGGTGTCTGGTGTGTGCGCCAGTGTTTATGCGTTTGTGTGTCGGCCCGCCCCCACATTTGCCGACTGGTTAATTTCGGACCCTGCACAGTACTGTGAAACAGTAGCCATTTAATTTACTTTGTAAATGTAAGAGAACTTGATTGAAGCAGAATTTTCAACATGCTCGAATCATCTCCACAATAGAGTTTAGTTCTGTTTGTTTTTCAACAGTATTTTGTTACAAAGAAAACAGAAGTGTTATAGCTTTGGCTATTTATTTATTTTACTTATATATATATATATATATATATATATATATATATATAAGTACAGTACAGGCAGCAGGAGGGCGTCATCTACGTATTTATATCTATGAATGGAGTGAAAGACCCGTTTTCTCCTAAATGACTTCAATAACACAGACTTTGGCTACGTTCAGACTGCAGTCAAGTGACCAGGTCAGACTTCTTCAGAAGTAGTGTGAACACTCAAATCTTGCCCAGGTCAGATTTTTTCAAACCAGATTTAGACCACTTCCATATGTGGTCCTGAATCAGACCCAGATCAGATTTTTTTCAATGAAGCCGCAGTGTGAACAACTAAGGCGGATTTGATGCGACTTGCTTAATACTGTTGGTTTTGTATGTTTACAACATATTTACAATTTGCTCTGTTTTTATTTGATCTTCTTGCTGCTGCTGTGCTGTACCCTATTATATACTGCAACAACCTAATGCAACAACCTTGTTTATCCACAGAGATCATTAACTTTCACCAACTTTCTACAAACATGAATTCTGCCTGGCAAAAGGGGAGAGAGACACACAAAGAAAAAAGGCTTGTTATAAAGAGAGGGAAAAAGTTTACGTGTTCACCAATTACACACCCATACCCGCACACGCACGCACACACACACACACACACACACACACTAAACACACAAACACACACAAACACAATCTCTGTTGGTGAAGGTAGAGCAGCAGTAAAACTTGTCCTGGGACTGAAGCCAGCAGGAAACATCTGGCTTCATTTGGTTTCAGTTCAGATGAAAATCCAGCCAGAGAAAAGCAGCTGGAATTTGTTACCTCAGAAATCAATGTTAGGTAAGAGCTAGTATATATCGACGACGTTTAATTTCCGAGATTGTTCAGGTGCCGCCAGAAATTCCGCTGGATGTCCCTCATTTCGGCCGGATGTCCATCACCTTCCTCTTTCTTTGTGTTCTAAACTCCGGTCAATTTATGAGGACTATGGTTAACTGCTCCGCTGCAAACTCAGGGTCCTCTCTACCCGACTGAGAGACACACTTTCTTGGCTTAAAATTACTCACCGTTGGTCGTCTAAGGCTGCTGAACAGGCTACACGGTGGTTTTGCCAAAGTTAAATTGCATATTTCCATTATGAGGAAGTCAAACTTACGGTTTCTGTCATAGGTCTGTCAAGGTGGTTGTAAACAGCCGTGGTCTGCTTGTCTGGTCCTCCGGTAACGTTAGCAATTATCGCATGTTAGCATGGCGGCGTTAGCCAGGACCAGTCGATAATCACTTCACTGTCTATGTCTCAATTGTTTTTGCGAGTAACTAACTGTAGAGTAGGCTACTCTATATAATTCAATGTGAATACACAAATGTTGAAATGACTGAAAATGCCCATCCCTAGTAGCCGTGATGAATTAGGCTGAAGCTTAATGCTTACCTGTTCAGGAGGAAATTAGCCAACACTGAGGTTTTTTAAGTCGTGTAGAATCTATCTCCATTGATCCCGTTCGATTGTTTGCTGCTTCCATGGCTGTAGCACGTTGGGTTTACGTTTTTTACAGGTATATCTGCCAACCCAGCCTGGCTGTCAAAATAGGCAGTTGATACCAACACACAGGCCAAAACACAAACAGACATTCCATCATGGAACAGAAATTTCAAAGGAGAAAATACTTATTGTGGTAATTTTTTGATTTAATACAGTAATTAAATTACATACAGTGCCCTCCACAATTATTGGCACCCCTGTTTAAGATGGAGTCATGGACTTCTAAAAATTCTCCTTTTTTTTAAACAACATAGAACTCAAATGCAAAAAAAAGAGAAAAATCCAACCTTTTATTTAAGTACATTACTTTGGTGGTAAAAAAAAATCACACATTTAGAAAAAAAAACTTGAAATCATGTGTCCCACAATTATTGGCACCCCTGATGTTAATACTTTGTACAACCCCCCTTTTGCCAACAAGACAGCACTTAATCTCCTTCTATAACATTTCACAAGATTGGAGAACACAGAGAGAGGGATCTTTGACCATTCTTCTTTGCACAATCTTTCTAGATCATCCAGAGTCCTGGGTCCTCTCTCATGCACTCTCCTCTTTAGCTCACCCCCACAGGTTTTCGATTGGGTTGAGGTCTGGGGACTGAGATGGCCATGGGAGGACCTTGAGTTTGTGACTGCTGAACCATTTTTGTGTAGATTTTGCCACATGTTTAGGATCATTATCCTGCTGAAAGACCAAGTGACGACCCATCTTCAGCTTTCTGGCAGAGGCCATCAGGTTTTTATTTAAAATGTCTTGGTAGTTCAAAGCATTCATAATGCCATGCACCCTAACAAGGTTCCCATAGCCTTTGGAAGAGAAACAGCCCCAAAGCATCACAGATCCTCCACCATACTTCACGGTGGTGAAGGTGCTTTTCGGCATACTCATCTTTTGTTTTACGCCAGACCCACTTAGAGTGTTTGTTGCCAAAAAGCTCAATCTTGGTCTCATCTGACCAAAGCACACAATCCCAGTTGAAGTCCCAGTGCCGCTTAGCAAACTCCAGACGTTTACGTTTGTGAGTGTTAGTGAGAAAAGGCTTTTTCCTTGCATGCCTCCCAAACAGCTTGTTGGCATGTAGAGAGTGTCTGATGTTTTTTTTGAGACTTCGTGACCCCCAAGATGCCACTCTTTGATGCAATTCTGTGACAATGAGCTTAGGACTTTTTTTTACTTCTCTTACCATCCTCCTCACTGTGCGTTGTGGCAAGATAAACTTGGGACCTCTTCCAGCCTAGTTTGTCACTGTTCCAGTTGTTTTAAACTTCTTAATGATTCCTCTGACTGTAGATACGGGCAAGTTAAGGCGAGTGGCTATTTTCTTGTAGCCATTGCCTGACTTACGAAGGTCGACACACATCTGCCTTACTTGAATTGTGTGTTCTCTTGTCTTTGCCATGTTGACAAATGGGTAAGAGAATTAGGATTCTGTGTCACATATTTATATTTATATTTATACCCCAGGGAAACAGGAAGTCATGAATTACTATTTAAAAGTTCCTAGATACCCTGACCAACTTTAGCAACTACAGAAAAATATATTTAAAAAAAAATCTATTGAATTTTTCAGCGGAATTGTTTGGGGTGCCAATAATTGTGGGACACATGATTTCAAGTTTTCTTTTTCTAAATGCGATTTTTTTTTTTTTACCACCAAAGTAATGTACTTAAATAAAAGGTTGGATTTTTCTCTTTTTTTGCATTTGAGTTCTATGTTGTTTAAAAAAAAAAGGAGAATTTTTAGAAGTCCATGACCCCATCTTAAACAGGGGTGCCAATAATTGTGGAGGGCACTGTATTCTTTAAAGTCAGAAACCAAAAGCACAGACTAAATGCTTTTCAACAGCTGACTCAGATGATAGTTGTCTGAGTCTCCTACAAGCACATGAAGGCACTAACAAGATGGTGAGCTCCTGTTCTCAACTGCAAGGACACTTAAGTTAGGTTTATGGTCGACATGGTGTTCCCAGATCAAGGTGGTGAAACCAGAAAATGACGTCACCACGTCTTTCGTGTTCAGAATTTTTGTAACTCGCCGCGCGCTGCGAGTCAAATGGCCTTAAACTTCTGGTAAGAGAGAAACACCATTCTGGGAAAAGGAGAGGCATTTTGCTGGAGGGTGTGGGAAAACATGAGAGATCACTTTGTTAAAGTTAAAAGACCTCATGGAAGGAGTGATCGTAACATCAAAAGGCAGACAGTAATTTCGCCTTGGAAGTAAGCAACAGTAATGTTGATAATTAGAGTACATAAATGCAATGTTTGGCAGTATGGCGGTGTTTAGCATATATGTGTTTACGAATGTTGCCAGGCAGCCTGCCTTCCTTTATTTCCACTCGCTACTTCTTCTTTACTACTTCTTGCTTATTCACAGATATACATAGAATACTGCAATGATCAATGCCTTAAGCATAAACATCTCTGTGCATGCTTGTAGCGCAAACGCTATCTCTGGAGGCCCGCACCATGGTGTCTTGCCCGAGAATAAACAAAGCTTTACCGTCAGTGGATCATAATTCTTGCTTTAAAAACTAATTGCAGCAAATGCAACCAACTTATTCAGATGTTTTCTTCAGGCTCAGGATAATGTTAAAACTTCTAAAACGACTTTTCAATAGTTGTTTAACATGCCCTTGTTCACTTCCCCTCAGCACTTGTCCTCTGGGGAATCCCCCCCGGGAAGTCAGGGATTCCATTTGCCTGAAAAACTGAAGTGAATTTGGTGAGATCAACCTTCAGAGAGAGCAAGTGAGCAATGATGGTCACTCCAGAGGTGGATATCACCCACAATGCTAAGCAACGTTAAGCATTTGGTCCAAGAAAATACATCCGTGGTTAAGTGGCAGCAGAGACGGTTTAGAGAATCTTTGATGGCAGTAATGTACAACCGGTAAAACTCGTGTTCCTGACCACCAAAGAAGCTTTTTAGTAGATAGTAGATATTATTTAAAAAAACCTCCAACTTGATATTTTACTGACAGATAACTCATGTCAGTTAATATTTATTTTATACTTTAATTTACTTGTATTTACTAGATAATTGTACTTGTGTAATTTCTTTATTCCCAACATTATCTGTAAAGAAATTCTGTTTTTGAAGATATTATAAACCTGTAGCAATAGTATGATTTATCCTGATACAGATCACAACCTTTCTTAATCAGAAACTTATGCAGCTGATTACTAAGCCTCATTGAAATGAGTCTGCAGGTATTTATGAAGTGTAAAAAACAGTAATAATACTTTTTTATATGACATAAGCAGACATAGAACAAACATAAAAACAGGAATAGAATGCCATATTTATGGTAAATAATATGGAAAATAAAACACTTGAAGCAGTAGAGCTAACCCTGCAACTGGCGGTCGTATCTGTATAGTTTGGGCTGATGGTGAACCAGGGCAGGTGCGTTCCATTTTAATTCCCCGCTCTTGCCCCACCCACTATCACTCAGCTCTCCAAGTGGCCTCCATGCGACACATGCTGTTACGTAATCTCAAGGGCTGAGGGGAAGTGAAGGAGGGCATGTTGAACCACTATTGAAATGCAGCTTAAGTGGTGAGGTGTACAGATGCATGATGAGCAGTTCATGTAACACATAGTGAACTAAGGAGACAATTTACTAAAAAGTGTTGCACTAAAGCAAGACCTGACCTTAAACTAACCCCTTGGTAAAATGTGGACTGGTCAGTTTACCCTCATTTAGGTGAAATTCTTTTATCTTATAAGCAGATTTAATTGTTTACAGAAGCCTATCACATCTAAGTACAGATACAAACACTGAGCTCATGAATACAGTTGGCTAAACCTGTAATGGAAAACATATGTAATGAAGTAATCGATTCACAACCAAATTTAAAATTGCCCAATGTGCGCACGCAGGCACACACACACACGCACGCATGCACGCATGCACACACACACGCACACACACACACACACACACACACACACACACACACACACACACACACACACTAAAAGGAATCCATTGATGCCGATCTCAGTCTAAGGTCAAGAGGCATCCGTTTGCTGCTGTGCATCAGCAAGAGGACAGAAAGCTTTTGTCCGTCAGAATGTGACCTTTATAAGGAGAGAGATCTGGTTTTACACACACACACACACACACACACACACACACACACACACACACATACATTTCAGCATTTTCTGCTATCTACTGTACATGACACAATGCAGCTCAGTGATTATGGAAAACAAGTTACACACAAACACACATACACACTCAGTGGAATTACAGGGCACTGGGCACCAGACAGGGGACACCATGTTTAGGTTAGGCTAGGCAACATGACATCATGACTTCGCGTAAACATACACCCGCCGCTTTCCTAAAACCAACTGGCGTGTTATTTGTACGCATTTTGAGCTATCCGCGTGTATGTCTACTGTTAGGTTGTAAAAAGTTAAAACCATGCTTATGTTTTGAAAACAATGTTTAATGGGGCCTGCAGCTAAATCTAATCAAGTAACTACACTAATCAGCATTTGTCTGGCTCACACCTTCTCAAGCTTCGAAAGAATTGATTAGGTCATGGCTGTTATTTAGCATAAATGTAAAAGCTCTAGAAGAATTATTGTTTAAACAACTTTTAGAGCCACTCCCTGCTGAGCTAGACGTGATTAGAACAAAGGAAATGTGTATCTCTGTAAACTTGAATATAATCAGCACTACCAAGAAAAATGACCTTTGTCTGTGAACTGGAGCAAACCGGAAATCAGAGGTGTGTCCTTAATCCGAGACCCACAATTCCACAGGAATATAATTCGGAAAACAAGGTGATTTTGGGACTTCAGCTGTGACCCCGCAAGGGGAAGCTGCTGGAGTCCGCTGTTTACAGTGTATTTGTTTTCTCATGTCGCGTGGCTGCTAACTGTGACCCGACAGGGGAAGCATGTTTTGCAGTCTGCTGCTGGCAGTGTTTTATGTTTTATGTTTGATTGTGTTTTGACTGTCGTTTTCATGTAGTTTCATTAAACCTTTTGCTTAACTTTCAATTCGACCCCAGCCTCTCGTCCTTCCTCCAGAAATCAGAACGAACACGTCTTAGACATTTTTTAACACTATGCTGTATACAACGGACGGCAGTCGTCACAGCGTAAACATACACGCCACTTTCTAAAGCCAAGTGGCGTGTTATCGCGAGGCTACATGTAATCGCAAGGCTAGTCTTGGGTTTAGGAAATGTCACACGCAGGTTGGGTTTAGGAAAAGAAGAACCGGTCAAGTGCATCTCGCTGCAGCTTGCGGGAAGGCTGGGCCATCAAGCCAGGGATAGTGTGTGTGTGTGTGTGTGTGTGTGTGTGTGTGTGTGTGTGTGTGTGTGTGTGTAAATAATGCTGGTGTGTTGATGAGACACTCCTAACCCAAACTGATCTCATGAAGTAGCGCATGTATGACACGCCAATTCGTATGCCATTACTGGCGTGTTATCAAGATGCATACTTGCTTTTAAGCGTGTTTATCAACGCCGTTTGCCTCCATTGACTTACATTACCTTGTGATTGTGTGTGAATTGACGCCGTAGCGAATAGTATGAAAGGGCAAAAATCCACATAGGGAGGTTAGTTGGGGTGGAGGATGGGTAAAACACAGGACTTTCACCCAGGAGAGCGGGGATCGTGTTGTGATGTTTCCTTTCCACGTTTGTTCTTTTCCTACGCCCAACCGGTTCTTCTTTTCCTAAACCCAACCGGTTCGAGGGAGCCTCTCGCTGCAGCCTGCGGGAAGGCACATCCAATTCAGCCATTTTTCTTTGCTTACGTCAATCCCCATACACTCGAACGGACCAAGACAGCTTGGTAGCACTTTTTACTATGAAGGAAATTATTTGGATAAATGCCATTTTTTTTCATTTTCATTTTGAATCTTTTAATTTTATTTGGAAAATGTTATATCCATAAATGTCAATGGTCTGAAAGAAAACCGAATATTCACCAATTTAAAAATGACATGAAATTATATTTTGAAACTTTAAAATGACTGACAAATAAGAAATCCATCCAGACTCTGAACATTTACAATGCCTTACAACCTCTTTAATGTAAATTTCATGCGCCCCTTTTTCGTGTATGTATGTATGCATTTAATGTTTTCAATGTGTTTATGTTGTACTTGAATAATAAAGTTTTTCGTTTCACATTAGATGATAGAAACTGATGATGTAAGCTAAACACAAACGGCATTTCAAGTAAAAACAGTTACGTTTTCATGTAGTTACTGTAATTGGGCTGGTGTACTTTTTCGTTCATTTGATTTCTGATTTTGAAACGATATTCAAATTTGAAGAATGGGTAATTTTAAAGCTTGTTAATATTAATGACAATGTGTTCAAACGGAAAACGAGCCATATTTCATTTAATTTAGCCCCTCAAAAGTAGAATGGTGTGTTGTTTCATTATGGACTTTCATATTAACAGCAAGACTTCAGTCTCCATTACAACCAAATGTAAAAAGAGGCATTTTGCTTTATGAACAATTAACAACAGGTGAAACAGAAGCATATGGTGGAACTCGAAAAATTTGAATATTGTGCAAAAGTTCATTTATTTCAGTAATTCAACTTAAAACGTAAAACTAATATATTATATAGACTTATTACATGCAAAGCAAGATATTTCAAGCCTGTATTTGTTATAATTTAAATTTTATAATTATGACTTACAGTTTATGAAAACCCTCAGAAAATTAGAATATTGTGAAAAGGTTCAATATTGTAGGCTCAAAGTGTCACACTCTAATCAGATAATTAATCCAAAACACCTGCAAAGCACCTGGGCCTTTAAATGGTCTCTCAGTCTGGTTCAGTAGAATTCACAATCATGCGAGATGCTCCTCAGATATTCAGCTTCACTCAATGACCTGCACAGTAACACACCTAATCTAAGTATTCCAAAAGGTCGAACACACATACGAGGGTTGAAGTTGCATTTTAACGGTAGTGCAAGTTGCGGCTGTGGTTTAGCTGAAGCTAACGTCGCTTGAGCTTTCACGTTACAGTCTTACGTTATTTCCGAACCACTCTTTTCGTTTTAAAAATCGGAAATCAAATGAACGAAAAAGTACACCGTTGACTTAGCTAGTGTAGCAAGCTACGTGAAAGAAGTCGAAGAGACAGAAATATAGAACTCTGTGGAAGTTTATTCAATCGCTACACACACTCGCTACACAGAGGTCATCAACCTACCCCACTGTTTCAGTCATGGAAACCCAACAAATGTAAATAAACATGAACACATATCAAGACTAAAACCTAGGTATCATAAATGCATAACAAAAACACTAACAGAACATAATTTACCCACTTAAACTAAACTCTTAAACAACACTAATAACCTAGTCCCATGATTCTTTGCAGAACAGTCAACACAACGGCATCCTGCTGGCCGTTACACTAGCATGCAAACAGTTAATTTACATGTCTATGAGCATGTTAGCAAACTACACCAAGAGACAAATACCGAAGAATATTGATAGAAAGCTGGGCAAACTAGTACTTTCATACTTTTTAGCATTGGCTAATTAGCAACCTGCCCGCCATTAGATGTTAGATCTTACATTATTTCCAAACCACTCTTTTCGTTTCAAAATCGGAAATCAAATGAACGAAAAAGTACACAGACCCAATTACAGTTCACTGTTGTTGCATGAAATGTCGTTTGTGTTTAGCCTTCATCAGTTTCTATCCTCTAATGTGAAACAAGAGGCTATATCAGCTTCACTACCAGGCTGTCTTGGTCCGAGCGTATGGGGAATGACGTAGGCAAAAAAAAAAATGGCTGACTTGGATGTGGGTGTGGGCCTCCCGCAGGCTGCAGCGAGTGGCTCCTCGAACCGGTTGGGATTAGGAAAAGAAGAACGGGGTTCGGTTTAGGAAACGTGACACACGGGTTGGGTTTAGGAAAAGAACCGGTTAGGTTTAGGAAAAGAACAAACGTGGAAAGGTCCCCGCTCTCCTGGGTGAAAGTCCTGTGTTTTACCCATCCTCCACCCCAACTAACCTCCCTATGTGGATTTTCGCCGTTTCATACTACGGTGTCAATTCACACACAATCGCAAGGTAATGTAAGTCAATGGAGGCAAACGGCGTTGATAAACACGCTTAAAAGCAAGTACGCGTCTTGATAACACGGCAGTAATGGCAACGAATTGGCGTGTCACACATACGCCACTTCATGAGATCAGTCTGGGTTAGGAGTGTCTCATCAACACCATCATTATTTACACACACACACACACACACACACACACACACACACACACACACACTGTGACTGACACAACACAAAATTATGCTGTATGCAAAATACACAAACACAGAAGACATGCACAGAGCAACACACAGGAAAGAAAATGCCAGTCTGAAAAAAGAAAGAGGAAGAAGGAATGAAAGCATTTGCTCACTGTATGTGACACTGTAAGGTCTGAAAAAGTGTGTCTGTGAGTGAGTGTTGTAGTGGTATGTGGAAGGCATTTTAACTCGCAGCTCTGCATTGTCAGCCTGTTTATTTCCTGAGTCTGCTGCAGACAACACACACACAAACGCTAAGTGTATTTGCCTGACAGACAGTTGAGAAGCATGTTGTCAAGCAGAGCAGACATACAACCCATGTGCAGTGTTCTGCTGTGTGTTTGTTTACATTTCAGGTTTCATAAAGTAAATGTGTCTGCACTGAAATTGTTTGGATCCACATACATACAGAAACCACATTGACTTACCCTGACTCTGACTTTGGCTTTGCCTTGTTGGAGATCCACTCCCAGCGCTCTGTTCACCCTCTCCCACTGTGGAGCCATCACTCTGGGTTTGCCTGGGCCCAGGGCTCCCATGTCCTGGAGGTCCAGTCCCTGTCACTGACCCTGGTTGTGGAGCTGGTCCTGAGGGCCCCTTATCCACTCTGGTGCCTCTCCCCTGCTGCCTGGCACTGGACCCCAGCTTGGAGGAGACTTTCTGTAGAAAGAGATTACGTTTAGCGACAGCGTCCCAGCCGAGGGGCCCCAGCTCCGAGCTGCGCACCGAGACCATGGTGTTAGCCATTCCCCGCTCAGAGTCAGAAATGTGGAGGCAGTGAAGGAACAGAGGGGAGGAGTGAGGGAGAGAGTCTGTTAAGACAGAGGGGGAGGAGGAAAAGAGAGAGCAGGAAACAGAGGTAGGAGGGAAAACTGGGAGTGTGCTGCAACCACAAGAGGGGTAAAAAAAGTTGGTATTGTGTTGTACATTCCTCTTGAGAATCCCGGCTCTGACCAGGCCAATTTTTTTCTCTCCGTCTGTCTTACCCCCACCCCTTCCCTCTGTGTTCCTCCCCCTCTGACTCTATAAACACCAGCACACATGGAGTGAGTTTGTAGATGAGGGTCTGGCATTTGTCTCAGACTTTTCATAGGAAAGACTCAGTGTATAGAAACAGTTTTGATATTTATTTGTTACTTATTTGTGCTTACATGGACTTTGGAAAGTGTTGAAGTTAGTGAATGTTCACAAATCCCTTCTTGTGTCTCAGATTCTCAGATACAATCTCTAATGTGCTTAAATTCAAAAGACTTTGCCCTGTCACCTTTACCTCCCTACCCAAAATTGCAGAACAGAGCTTATTCAGAGGAGATGAAACACTTCAGAGTGTCCTTGTAAGCTACAGCTTCCTCGACTTTTCAGATGAGCCAAGAGGCTGAGCCTAAGGATTACTGTAGCATACCAATACACACTAAATCATGTGTTGACATGCTAGCTGGCAGCTGGACTGGGCCTAACTGATGCTCTGTTAGGTAATACTGGGCCTAACTGATGCTCTGTTAGGTAATACATGGATGGATGCATAGTGAATGTTACTGCATATGTGTAACAACATTTCTCAGAATATCAATAAAACAAAGTATTAAACTATGATAATGTTAAAGTTATAGTAATTGAATAATTTAGACATCTGAACTCGGACTATGGATGGGAATATCGTCAAGGATGGACTAAGTAAACTGATACCCAGCACACACAGCTTGTTATCTGCACCTTTTTTACACATATTTGTTTCTACTACACATTTATAGGTTACTGTACTGTACACGTGTCTGTAGGACAGTTGGCTGTTTTAAACACCCTTTTCAGATACAACCCTGAGGCAACCTATGATAGAATACGCTGGGGCAGGTTTTAAACCTGTCACTGGCTCACTGGATCTTTAAAAACACATACCAGGGACAGCGCTTAGGGCCGTTACAGAGTCAACGCGAGCAACGCGAGCAACGCGAGCAACGCGAGCAACACGAACAAGCAACGCGAGCGACGCGCTCCCTTTCATAGTCTAAACAGTGGACGCAAGTAGACGCAGGCGTCACGGACGATGCGTGAAATGCAATACACGCAACAGGGGGCAGCAGAGAGCTCCGCGGTGTTCGGTCGGCAGAGCCAGATCCTCCCGGAGAGTGGCTCTCGTCAGGGAGCAGCTGGCTGGCTGACTTCTTTTTATCAGATGCTGCTGGCGTGTTTCCCCACCAGTACAGTGTACTACGATTGGGTAGCACTGACCAATACATTTAGCAGGTTTAGCAGGTTTTAAAAAGATATAAATACATTTGGGTCTCTCTCTCTCTCTCTCCTGCTGTACGCTATTTCAGCCTCTTGAGGAGGGCACACAGTATAGACACACACACAGAACGTTGATACACACCGAAAAATGTGACTCAGTAGTTCTATGTTTGATGAATTTGCTCAGCTAAGTTGATTCAATATTTTTGGATAACATAGTATCCTATATTGAAATATAGGGCACTACTACAGTACATGCAGTGTCGCCCCCACCGACAACGCATAGTATTGTGCGCACCGGCGCGTCGCGTATCAAAAACTAGGACGACACATTTGGCTACGCATCGACGCATAATGGCGGCCGAAGCGTAGCGATGCGTACCGATGCGTTGACTCTGTAACGGCCCTTACATCCTACAAACGTACCACTCCCTAATTTAAAACATAGGGCACACTTTAAACTACTGTGACTTTGTTTCTCCTGTGTAGGTACATTATGCTAAACAACAACAACACAGTTAGGGGATCAGACAACTAAAGCTCACTGGGCTAGATTTACTAACACTAGCGCAGTTTGCGCTGCGTCTGTTTATGCGAGTTCGGTAATAGCGCACGCTATGCTTCCACATTTTGCGTAGTATTTATCAACCCTGACACCCATCAGGCAATCAGCGTCTTTCTCCGCCCACTATACCGTAAATTGCGCTGTAACAAAGCGGTACTTGTGCTATGATACGGCTGAGTGCAGACTGCGATATTCCCACTGCTGATGCCATGACTGTTTGAAATGATCCTGATGCCAATATTTGTAATGTAGCGAGGAGTTTAACAACTGCTGGAATGGGATGTGAACGCTGAGTGGGAGATTCAATTTCATCTTTGATTTCTTCCAGTAACTCTAATATTGCATGGCTGCTTGATCTGTAACGCTAAATGATGTTGTGTTCACTGACAAAGTGTGATTCTTGTGTTGAAAATATTGTCAGCCTCGCCTATGTCTTCGTCTTGCTCAAATGACATTGCCATTTCACCAGCGGCATAAAGGTCTACGAGGAAACTCGATTGCGGCTGGTTTAGACCTGCTTTTAAGAGGTGGAGAATTTCCCCCGCAGAATAGAGGCGTGCTCTTACTGACAGTCTTTGTAAATACCACGGAATATATAATTAGGTGCACTTTGCGCTTATCCTCCCACCTTTTTGGGTGGAACTCCCACTTTCCCCGCGACCCTCCCATGAACGCATATTGAAAGCGCAACTTGTCTCTTCTCGCTCATGTGGCAGACAATCTGCGATTTTACCCAAGTGCGCACTGTTTGTAAATAGCCCACATTGTTTACGTCCGTCTTTGCGACCAATTAGCGCCTCCAAACAGGCGCAAACGGCTTGATAAATCTAGCCCACTGTCTCTTGACAAAAAGTTCTTTTATTTAGTTAATGTTTCAGTCTTGAATTATATTTTACATAACTGCATCTTACTCTGAGTGCAAATGTTAACAATGTAAAACCCCAGTATATTATGCTTGACCACATACCATGACTGCAATATTACATTAAGCTGCAAAGCCAGATCTTAAAAATAGAACTCTGAAGAGGTTTGTAACAACCTGTGCTCATATAACAAAAATAACTATTCTGGGCGATTTTAATTTGATAGTGGATTCAGTTCTGGACTCATAGTGGGGCTGCAGCACGCAGGACCCCCATAGCCCCTCTCACACTACAGAGGATTTGTAAGACTCTGGGCTTAGTTGATATTTTGAGAATTTTTAACCCAGCTGGGAGAGACCATAAATTTTTTTCTTCAGTGCACAAGACATATACAAGGATATATTTTTTTTTATGTCCAAATCACTGGCTCACTCTGCTATAAGATGTGTGATAGGAAATATTGTTATCTCTGACCATGCGTGGGTATGCCTAGACCTGCCTCAAAGTGAGAGAAGATGCTCTTATAGGTGGTGCAGTAACTCCTCCTTTTTAAAGGAGCTAGAAAATACAGAATGGCTTAGGTCAGAGCTTAAAGATTACTTGGTGATCAATTGGTCCTCGGTGTCGTCTTCAGGGGTGGCATGGGAGGCCTTAAAAGCTGTAATCAGGGGACGCATTATACAACATACTTAATTTCGTAAGAGGAATAGTTCTAAAGCACTGTTATAATTAGAAAGTAAAATCAAACATCCTGAAATGGAGATTACGTGAAGAATGTGGCAGGATGGCCTGAGCAACCTGATTCAATTAAAGGTCCCATGGCATGAAAATTTCACTTTATGATGTTTTTTAACATTAATATGCGCTGGGAACTTTCCGTTGGAGAACTTTTGGGAAGGGGCGAAAATACTGGTTAGCTGATTGGATAAACCATCTGTCTATCACCTATGTTGGTGATAGACGGGCCAAATCAACCAATCAGATCCACGAAGCGTATGAAAATACAACCACAAGCCCGCCCCTGCTGCTGCAGGCAAAGCATAGCTCGTCAGCTCAGCAAGCAAGCAACATGTCTGTAAAGGATATTTGCCGTTTGTGTAACGAGAATTTAGGAATAAAAGGCACCCTTTCAGGTTCCCGGTCCATATTCCAAAAGAAGGATCCAAGAGAAAAAAGCATTAGCGAGCGGCTAACAGAATTAGGGCTACCGCTGTCTGAAAATACTGGTTAGCTGATTGGATAAACCATCTGTCTATCACCACCTAACCCGCCTCAAAACCAACATTTCTCTATCTCAAGATTCCAGACTGATCTGCGAGTGGAAAACTGGAGCTCGCGAGCTCAGGACGGTCTCACGAGGCTAATCCTGCTCTGCCTTTGAGAAAATAAAAGCTCAGATGGGCCGATCTGGAATCTTGCTCCTTATGAGGTCATAAGGAGCAAGGTTACCTCCCCTTTCTCTGCTTTGCCCGCCCAGAGAATTTGGCCCACCCATGAGAGAGAGACATCATGGCTTTCAAACGAGCAAAGTGGCAGTTGGTCACAAGGCTCCACCTTGCCCCCCCTCTCTCCTCCTCAATAGCTACAGACACAGAAATGCTACATACTAAGGAAAGCTCATTGTGGACTGGCTCAATTAGCTGTAATTCTGCACTAAGGCTGAATTTCGGGAAACCCGACTTCAGATACAGTATTAGGGGACCACTAAGGTCTATATAAAATTATCCAAAGAGCACCATGTCATGGGACCTTTAAAATACCAATATAGTAATATTCTATCTCAGAAGGTTGAATTCAACCTATTTAGAGCAAATAATATCTTGAATCGGGAGACAAAGCACGAAAATTACTCGCTAAATACATAAACGGAGGGAATTGGCACCACTACTGTTTCAATTCTGGAGATGTATTTACAGCAACTATAAACAAGATTTTTAAAGAATTTAAACTGATCTTTATAGGTCATTATCTACCTCTACTGATAAAGAAATGTGTTCCTTCATAGAGCCACTAGTGCATCCCAAACTGACAGAAGAGCAAAGAGAACTCCTTGATGCAGATTTCACTAGAGGAAATTTAAGAGGTAATGGGGGGCCCAGGGCCCGATGGCTTCACAGCTGAATTCTTTAAGAGTTCTGCAACTGGACTGGCTCCACTTCTGCTGGAAGTACTGTGTATAGAGGCACTGGAGAAGGGCACACTGCCACCAACATTTAGGCAGGCATTGATAACTTTAGTTCCTAAGAAAGGTAGGGACCCAGAAGACTGTAAGAATTAGGGCCCAATTTCCTTGATGAAGTTAGATGTTAAGATTATTTCAAAGATTTTGGAAAAACAAATAAATAAGGTTATTACTTTTTAAGCTGCTATTTCCCTCTAGGCTGATTGAATGTAGCTTTACTGTCTCAACCCAGAACTCTTTCTGGATCATGGGTGGCATTTAAATGAACAATGACATCATTTTAATAAGTCAACTGTGACTGAATACACAAGTCTAAAGGCCCTGACACACCAAGCCGACGGCCGGGGATAAGCGGCGACGATGGCCGACTGTGGCGTCGCCTCATGTCGGCCCTCGTCGCTGGAAGTCTTGGCCAAAATATAGCACTAGAACACACCGTAGAGACTACAGCCGACGGCCAAGTACCACATACGCATGCGCCTGCGTGAGAGGAAATACCAGCAGGCGGCGGTAATCTATTTGTCATTCAAAAAGGGAAACCGGATAACATTATTATGATACCCACAACAAACTTGCTCGACCAGCGGCAGAACCGAACGGAGCCTACAGTTCCTCTGCTTCAGTCCCCGCTGGGAAGACAGCGGACACCGGGAGGGGGCTAACTGGACTGTCCCTCTCCCGGGTTGTCATCCGTTCTCTGGGCAAAGTCTCCTTACAGTGGGAGCGGAGCGACCGAACGGCCCGCAGCTGGCTCATTTGCTAACGTTAGCTTGCTAATTCCACCCACCTAACATGCCTTCATCATACACTGGTTACAGAAAATTAGCCAAACAAAATTGTCACTTATCTGGCGATAGCAATGTGCTTTCCTACAATGTGACAAGAGCATGTGAATTAAACATTAAGTTGTTACATTTAACTAATTTAGAGGCTGGCCGGCTGGCTGGTAAGCTAGCTTGCTTGCTAGGGGGCTAATTGTTTAGCGGTGCAAAAAGAGAGAGGTCAATTACATTACATCCTCACTCTTGTTTTCAAGCTGAACTGCCAATCAGAATGAATTGGCTCTTCGGCTGACAGCCAACATGCTTATAGTACTCACCCTGCTAGGATTCCTTGGTTTTTCCACAGCAGCCTCCGTCTTTAAAGCCTTTTCAATACCTCTGTGAGCATCTTCACTTGGATGTTTAGTCTCCACACCTCCAGTTTCATGTTTAACAGGCACTTCCTGGACAGCTTTCCTGGTAGTGTCCAGGGGTCCTTCCTCAACCAACTCAGACCCCAGAGAGCTGGTTGAAGTAGAGAGAATTTGACTGACGGCCAACCTCTTCCTCTCTGGCTGAGCAGAGCCACTGTGGTTGGTTTTGAGGTGGCTGCACTTTACTCTAATGGATTTCCGCAACACAGCCACTTTGACTGGATCTGCAGATGACCTTTGCTTTTTACCCCCATCCCCAGTCTGTGCTTCCTCCTTCCTAGTAACAACTCTCTTTCCATTGGCTGGCGCAGATTTGTTCTGCTGAGTAGAAGAGAAATTACAAATGTAAGACAGAAGACAGCTGTACAATACATGATACATGTAAGCTTTTTGGTAGAACTACAGTACCTGGTTGGGTGTTTTAGACAGTGTGGACCATGATCCAACTTTAGCCTCAACATCTTTTAGATCCAGTTTGGAAACTCTTTTTGTTTCCACACTGGGAGGTCTGATGGCTGTGAACACAGCTGTCTTTGGAGCAGTTGAAGCAGCGGCGGTTGGTTTGGTTTTTGCTGCTCTCACTGGCCGACTGGTGGTAGGTCGGGAGGGCTTGGGGCTAACTGCACATCTTTCAGCTTCCTCAGGTGGAAGATATAGGACTTCATTAGGATCCTTATCTAGATTGGTAAAAGAGAGAGATGAAGACAATATCTGGGTGGTTTCACAAAGGTCCTCAGGAGGCTCTGTCTGGCTTTCCACATGAAGACCAAGGGGACAGGGAACTCCAAACACTTCTACCACCAGCTCTGAGCTCTCATCATCAGCTCCACTCACAGCCAGAGCCCCCTCTGTTGTCGCAGCAGAGCCACCTGGGTTCATCAGGCTGTCGCTGAGTTGACTAGTTGAGCTTGTGAGGGTCATGCTTCTTCTCCTCACACCCATGTCAGAGCTCACAGACAGAAACAAAGTATCCTCTTCATCATCATCATCAGCAGGGATTTCTGTTACATCTGAGTCTGGAGTTGAGGAGCCATGCCTTCGCCCATTACTGCTTCCACTGCTGAGTTCATCATTATTGTAACGGCTGCTGCTGTTTGTCACCTGGGACAGGGCCAGAGTCAGGTTGTCATTGTCATCCCAGGTGTCTTGGCGGTATTCACAGCTGTTTGCGTCCAGGTAAACAGACTCAGAGTTGTCGTTGGATTCCGATAGCTCTGTTGCTGTTTGTATCCTTCCCACAGGGACATCATCATTGTCATCTGGTTTATCTTCCTTCTCTGGCACCCATTTTGAAATGACAAGATCTGTCATTTTATCTGTTTTGGTCATCTCTGTGGCCATTACCTCAAACATGTCATAATCCAGTGGGCTGTCAGTCCTGCCCCCACTGAGGCTGCTCAGACTCCGCAGGGACTCAGGAGATGACTCCCCCAAACAGGAGGAAGAGCAGGAAGAAGAGGAGGAGGAAGAGGCAATTGGTAAAGCATTCCCATTGTGGTCTCCTGCACTGTGAAGAGAGAGCCTCATACTTGATCCATTTTCCCCCCTGAGAGGGAAATCCTCACTGGGTTTAGAAACACTCATCTTGGCCAGGAAGGCAGAGGTTCAGTCACTTGTTACAATGTTGTAACTTTTTCTGATCCATGATAGGGTTTTATTTGCCCATTGACTTTCTGTTGTTGTTCTTGCTGGTTATAGAAGAACTATGAGCAGTGCTCTTTACAGCTATTTAGCTTGAATCCTTTTTATACCTCTTTATACTCTCTATTTTGACAATTGATAGAATGTCCAATCCATCCTCTGTTGGGCAGTTTGTCTTTTCCTCTGGATTTCTTTACCTATGTTTTGATCATATATTTAGTACGTGTCTGAGTTACAATCCATCCCCTTATACATTTTGAACACTGTGCAATATTGACTGCAGTATTCTAACATATCTCCAGTATTTCCAAAAGGGCTGTAAGTCATTGTGTCCTTGTCAAGTGTAGAACTGTCATTTAGAAAGGTATTCATTCATGGGCCCTGATCCTGATGCATGTTCACATTTTGGGAGTCTGCTGTTGAAAACATCTGAAAAACAGCAAGAAGAAAGGAAAATTACATGTTTCAACTTGTAATTTTAACAAAACAGCGTAACTGTATCAATCAAATCCATGGAATTATATCTCATTTGAGAATAATTAGCCTTCATCCTCTCAAACAGTGTTGTATAAAGTACTAGAAATCAATATTTGAGTAAAAGTACAAGTATCGTACTAGAAAAAGACTTTGGTTGAAGTGAAAGTTACCTTTTAGAATATTACTTAAGTAAAAGTCTTAAAGTAATTTTCTGATATTTTTTTTTTTTAAAAGCAAGCGGTTAGAACTTTTATTGTGGCTTTCTTATAGTAAAGCATAAAGCATATTCAGGGTTCCCATATCTTCTTAATCTCACTCATCAAATCAAAATCACATTCTTTTCTAGGACTTTTTTAGGCACAATTATCTTACGTTCAAAGAATAAACAGCAGATTTTTAGAGCGGACATCAATGTACAGAAACATTTCTTGCAACACGGGTGTAAGACGTTATTTTCACCACTACCCTGTTCACCGAGTTCACCACCATCATCGGGGTGGTCGCAGGGCTCAAAAAATAAAATCTCCACTGGCACCCGGGGCCAGTAGATCAGAGTTTTGCTGGCCCCTTCTACATTTTTACTGGCCCCGAAAGAAATATCATAGGTGTGATTGGAAAAGGACAAAAAAGCAGGAAAATATACTCCGCACCTATTCTTTAGAAAATGGTTCTAACCCAGCTAGCCACTGCCACTGGATGTTGTGCCATTAGCAAGCTAGACCAGGGCTCATCAACTACATTTTTCCAAGGGCCAGACTTTTTTTAAGCAGACACTCCAGGGGCCGGACTTTTAAATAAATAGATTAAAATTATACCTAATACGCATCATCTTGTTTGATATTTTCACTTTCTTACTAAATTAATGCTATATTTTTTACATTAGTAGCAAACCCCTAAAAACATGGAAAATCCATAATGATAACTAGATAGGCTACTTAACTAGAAAATGATCTCAGATTAGTCCTGTATGCCTAATTTGAAATAAGACAATTCTGTTGCTAAATAATACGGCAACATCGTCAAGAATGAAGAATGCGTCATTCACGTGCATATTAAGTAGCCACATGTATTTGTTTTGGTCTTATAACACATCCATAGGTTTACCGCTCCAGTGGAGAGGATGGGTCGTTTAGACAGCAGCTACGTTTACAAGAGTTTGTCCAAAGTTCAAGATTGGTTGCAAATTAAGACAAACAGTTAGACTACAAACTGACATCTTTCATTTTAGCTCGTTTGTAAAGTCGCTATTTGCAGAGTAGAGCTGGGTTTGCACAGCGCAGTCGACCAGAGTGGACAGCGCAGACTGAGCAGACTGAGATATCGGTTTCTAAGTGTTTCTGCCTGTAGAACAGGTACGTGGGTTATTGATAAGTATTGACTCTTTATTCATGGAGGTTCTATTGTAGGCTACCTGCTTACAGTAACGAGTGTAGTGTTAGTTCATCTGCGCCATCGGCGGTAAATAATGTGCTGCATGAAGTAACGCACACACCAGTGACTATGGTTGCAACCAGCCCGACATACGTTTTTACTGGCCTCGGGCCATTGCTTATGTCGAGCCTGGTGGCCTACGATAACGGGAGGTACTCCAGTAGGTGCTCGTGCTTCCATGGCGGTTTCAGTTGTGCGTCCTCCTCCTCCTTTAGCAACAAACAAGAGCTGAAATAGAGCGTGCGGCGTGCGGAGCGTGCGTAATGCAATCTAGGAGCATTGATTCGCCAAACCTCCCTTATTGCAGTCGCACACATTTCTTCTAATTTTATTTTTTAGTAAAAGTATACATTTTATCTAGGAAATGTAGTGGAGTAAAAGTGAAAGTTGACATAAATTTAAATAGCGAAGTAAAGTACAGATACGTGAAATTTGTACTCCGTTACATTACAACACTGCTCTCAAACATCATAAAAAACAACACCGAAAAAATAACTTAGTGTTATTACTATAATCATTCTTGTAAAGTATAATATACTTTACAAAGATGATTTAAATTATTAATTAAAGAAGCAGCTGAAAACCTGATAAACATCACACTTGCTAATTGTTAATAAAACACTTAATGTAATAATTACTTAGTATTTATTATATACACTCTGTTAGCTCCTGAAACAAACACTGATGGTAAAAGATTTGAGAAACGCTGCCCTCTGCAGGCTCAAATCAAGAATTTATAGCTTTTGGTGCATTACTGACTGCAAGAATGATTAGATACAAACTTTAACAAACTCTTTGAGGTGTTTCTGATTAACAACCTTAAGAATCCCTTGTAAAATGAGTGGAAGAACAGTCACAGCAAGTCAAAATCCTTCTGGAAATAATGCACTTGGTGTGGAACGGATTTTGACCCATCCATCCATCTTCATCCACTTATCCTTAGTACCTTATTGTCCCACTAGAGCACTGCAATCCCAGAATGCAGAGTTACTTGTGGTTCCTAGAGTCTCTAAAAGTAGAATGGGAGCCAGAGCCTTCAGCTACCAGGCTCCTTTCCTGTGGAACCAGCTCCCAGTCTGGGTTCAGGGGGCAGACACCATCGCCTCATTTAAGAGTAAACTGAAAACTCTCCTCTTTGATAAAGCTTATAGTTAAGGAGTGAGGAGTTGCAGCGTCCGCCTAACCCGGCCCACCTGCTTCTCTTCATAGTCATCAGATTTATTGATCATATAATCAATAATATAGTGAGAGTAGAGGGAGGCAGGCCAGTACAGCCTCTCATCAATGTTTTCATTTGTTTCCTTTTGTATGCTGTATCCTGTCCCAGAACTGCCTGTTACTAACCTAGCTCTGGGGAGTTTACTCCCCGGAGTCCTTATGTTTCTTCTTCCCCTTCAACGCCCGACCGTGTCCTGCTGCGTCTGCTGCACCCACCCATGCTCTGCAGCGCCACGTTTCATCCCGCAACCTCCTGCTGTGACATGAACTACAACGACTACCTTCAAAGTCACTGTTCCACTATCTTCAATGCGACTATTATCGCCTTCACACCCCCAACCGGCCCCGTCAGACACCGCCTACCAAGAGTCTGGGTCTGCCGAGGTTTCTTCCCAAGAGGGAGTTTTTCCTTGCCACTGTCGCAATAGCCACTTATAATACTTGCTCTTGAGGGAATTACTGTAATTGTTGGGGCTTTGTAAATTATAGAGTGTGGTCTAGACCTACTCTATCTGTAAAGTGTCTCGAGATAACTCTGTTATGATTTGATACTATAAATAAAATTGAATTGAATTGAAAAATGATCCGGGGTCGGGTCAGCTGATTTTGACCTGTGTCAATTATTTTCACAACCAGAAGCCCCACGTTAAGGGGAAACCTATTTGAATGTAACACGGCTGCCAATGCATGTGCATGTGTGTGTATGTGGGTCAGGGACAAAGAGAAAAGAGAGGAGCAGCTATATAAAGGAAATCAGATCCAGGACAGTGTTCCATCTCCAGTAATAACCATAGACAGTAAAATAATGGATACAGCGACGACTTCGACGGAGACCAGTGAAGTCAATTAGAGCCAGATTGTAATTGTACGAAAGTCACTCTCTCCAGCATTTTTTCCATTGTTTCTCGACCTTTAGCCTTGTTTCTTGACTACGATTTTTGCCTGCCATTTTTGTACCTTTGCCTGCATCTGTTCTTGGAACAATAAAGACTGTTACCGTTGATTCCCTCTCATGGTACGGCATTTGAGGCCGCCATTGTACCGTGACAGTAACCTCTACTATGCAACAGAAAGTCGCGTGGTTATGACACAATCGTTAGCCTATTTTTACAAAAACTGCTGTTACAGGGCCATAACGTGAGATACAAGGTAATGGAGCCTTTTATACATTCTCATGTTTCTTTAGAAATAAACAATGGACAAATAGAGTCTTTAAACACTTCAGATGTAAAGTTATTCGCTGTCAAAGTGACGCCAAAATGAATGGAAGTCAATGGAATGCTAACTGGCGGGTGATGGCTTGTTAGCCTAAGAGTCTCCCATAGGAGGTAAGCTTTCCGGATGCTCGCTTACCCTCTTGGTAATAACAGCATGGTCCCTGGGCTACACAAGTTCACTTACTTCCAGGTAGACAGACAGAGAGAAGGCACACAGTTAAATCCAAATGAGTTTTAGAGGGGCAAAATGAGCTGTCGCAAACCAAACTCTCCATATAAACCAGCCTATAATACAAACACAGAAGGCATCAACGTTCATTTTATCTTGTTTCTTTTCATCTGAGTAAGCTTCTTAGTTGCTACAGAAGTTCCACGCCACTAATTCCTAATAACACAAAATGTTGAAGTCACAATTCACACAATTCACAATTTTGCTACATTAAGGCACTGTAGAAGTGTTTCTAGTGCTCCCATTTTGAAAACAGTGTGTGGACGAAATAAAAAACACCACATAAAAAGAAAGTTCTGTATGAATAGTCACAGTCTTGTGAAATAGTCAGACACTTTCCTGCTACATAATCCCTACCGTCTACCTCTCAACTAATCCATAACGTATAAGTAAGGGTTGGGGCAAGTCAGAGAGAAAGCCAGACTCAGTGGCATTTTCAAACATTCCCATCACCTTATAGTTCCACCAGGTTTGGTTTACAGGATTGATTACAGGGTTTACACAGGCAGTATATTCAACACAAGCCTTTCTCTTTTGTGAAGCAAAATAAGCAGTACACATCTGATAATGATAATGGTCAGTATGCAGGTACTATGTAAGCAGAGAGTATGTCTGTCACAAAATTGCATTAACTATGAAACAGGCCTGAGACAAAAGGCCTACATGACAAGTTACCAGGTGGGCATCAGATATCTGGTATTCTCCACTGTGAGAAGTTTTACTAAGAGATAATTCAATACAACTCATTATGAATCATTCACAATATTAACATATAAACAAGAGAAATCAAACAGGAAAAACAAAGTAGACTAAATTGTTATTTGACTCTATTTGACAACTCTGCAACTATTTATTATATGTGATGTCTTCCTGCTGCATACAAATTGCCCTTTTGGGACAAAGAATAAACTGAACTGACTCTAAACAGAGAATCAATAGGCAGTTGCTGATTGCTGTCATAACAAGCCGGATTGGGTGGCGCATGGCGCACCGCCATCAGTCCATGAGGCAAATGTCTGTAATTACTCCAGATTTTAATTATATTCGGTCAGTAAATTCTGAATCTGCAACATTCTCTGTCAGATAAATGTAGTAGTACAATGTTTTCTTCTGAAATAGGAGTACCCAGTAAGTCAGTAGTAGGCTAGCAAGACTGCAAGTTTGTTCACTCGTGCCATACTCCCTATATAAAAGACAGTAGTTCACTCTATAGTAGTCGATGTACATTGCTGGAATAAAGTCTAACATTGGAATAATTTAATTAATTAAATTCAATCAGTGGGCATATAACTTCCGTGTCCTGCATGAACTAACACCATGTTAAATTATGTACTGATAAAAGGTCATTTTATTATGGTTTATGTTTTTTGAGGGCATTTTTTCCCTTCAACAGTGCACAGTCCTTGGACAGGCAAGTTTATGTCTTTCATATGAATATGATATAGACAAATGTAAATAACCATACTCCAACAAGATTTATTTTATCATGCAGAGACTAAAAGGCAAAGAGAGAAAGACACAGTGAAATATTGTCCTACATTACACTCAGACGGAGTGAGCAGCCCGCTTTCTCTGACATGAAGTCTCTAAAACCGAACTGACTTTTTCTGGCTCACCAACCAAACGTCTCATCCATTCCTGTTAGGATCAGTCTCACTTTAGGCTTCCGGGGGCCCCACTGTGAGTGTGCGTGAGTTGAAGTGAATAACAGGGTTAATCCACAAGTTTATTAGACTATAGTTGACACACTTGTCAAGCAGGCTGTGCTGGAGGAAGTATTCAGATTCTTTTTCCCAAGTAAAAGTAATAATACACACTGTAAAAAATACTCTGTTACAAGTAAAAGTCCTGCATTGAAAACATGACTTAAGTAAAAGTAAATTATATTAGTATACTCAGGAAAATGCAAAAAGTAAAAGCAGCCGTGACTGTTATACTATCATTAGATTATTATTATTATTATTATTATTATTATTATTATTATTATTATTATGACTATGCATTAATTTAAAATCAGGATTGTACTGAACAGGAGTCAACCAAAAATATTAATTTGTAAAGTAACTAAAATGGTCAGTAAGATGTAGTAGTAGTAGAAGATGTTGTAGAGTATAAAGTACCATATTTGTATTTGAAATATTGTGAAGTAGGAGTAGAAATTAGCTAGTACCTCATGTCTGTATTTACCACTGTTAGCAGGCAATGCTCAGAGGTGGATGGAACGTGAGAGAAAAAACTTGAAGAGGATGAGAGTGACACAAGTGAACACAAGATTAAAGAAGCACTACTTAATGTGCAGCTACAACAGGAGGCCTAATAACCAGTAGGCCTTTAAAATTGTTCAGTAAATTAACTAAATCAACTCTTACCTCATTCAGTTTTTCCAATCAAAATACCCAGCATCATATTTTCTCTACACTGATGGAAAACCTTTCAATGATCAGTTAAGCCAGAGCAGCTTCTCATTATGAGTAAAGCACTTCTGTGTTTACAAAAGCAGATGTGATACATGTTTTACTAACTCTATAGCATCTCAGCATCTCAAGCACAAAGAAATGTCTGATCTTGCAAAATAAATGAAAGAACAAGACCTCTAACAAATGCATGCAAGGCATAAATACGTAATTTATCATAAACCTACTCTTTTGAACTCCTCCTAGGCCGTACGACCGATTTACATGAAACTCGACACATCAGCATCTCCAGACCGACCTGACAAAGAAACTATCAAAAGAATTTGAATCGGTTAAAGAATGCACAATTACATACAAAGTAATTTGTGTAGCTAGCTATGTAAACTTTTACATATTGCTATCAACGCAAAACTTTGGATTCTAGTTTGGCACGACACTCTGAGACTCTGAGACACATTTAGCAAAGATTGGCCTATAGGAGTCGCTACAAATGCAAAAAGTTTATATCTCATGAAAGGCTCATCCGATTTTTACAAAATTTGGAGGGTACCATCTAGGGACACTTCTGAAACAATGCATCAAAGACCTGACATACCAAAACTTACACCTGTGGACCATTAGGTGGTGCTATAATCAACGTAGACGCGGTTTAGCCTATAATTCGCACATTACATATCACACATTTAAAAGCCTTACAATTATTCGTGCTGAATCACATAATATAGGCCACGCCCATTCCGCAAAAAAAGTTACGTACCAAATTGGGCAAATATCAGCCATTGGGGGGCACTATAATCAACTTATACAGTACAGGCCAAAAGTTTGGACACACCTTCTCATTCAATGTGTTTCTTTATTTTCATGACTATTTACATTGTAGATTCTCACTGAAGGCATCAAAACTATGAATGAACACATATGGAATTATGTACTTAACAAAAAAGTGTGAAATAACTGAAAACATGTCTTATATTTTAGATTATTCAAAGTAGCCACCCTTTGCTTTTTTCTGCAAACCCTTGGTGTTCTCTCAATGAGCTTCATGAGGTAGTCACCTGAAATGGTTTTGACTTCACAGGTGTGCTTTGTCAGGGTTAATTAGTGGAATTTTGTCCCTTATTAATAAAAAAGCAAAGGGTGGCTACTTTAAAGAATCTAAAATATAAGACATGTTTTCAGTTATTTCACACTTTTTTGTTAAGTACATAATTCCATATGTGTTCATTCATAGTTTTGATGCCTTCAGTGAGAATCTACAATGTAAATAGTCATGAAAATAAAAAGGAAACGCATTGAATGAGAAAGTGTGTCCAAACTTTTGGCCTGTACCGTACATGTTTTGGCCAATAACTTAATGCATGTAAATGGGATATTTGCAATTGCAATTTCTCTGCCACAGTAAATGCTATCAACCTCAAACTTGTGATGCATGCCACTCTGAGGCTCTGTACCAAATTAGGTGAAGATCGGCCATTAGGGGGCGCTCTAATCAAGGTAGATATGTTTCGACCTGTAACTCAATGAATGTAAATGGGAAATTTGCAATTGCAATTTACTACAGAAGTTGCTGCTCATCCTTGCCATTTGCCTCGCCGGCGGCGCTCTTTGAATTCCGCTTTCGCTGGCTCAGCGTGTCGTCAGGGGCAACTCGCGCTGGGAAGGCTTGGACCCCGTCATAACTGCTGGCAGTTCTAGTTATGACTTGACTCTATACATATTTGTACTGTATTCAATGACATTTTTGGTAGTTGTATCTGGGAAGCTGTGTTTTGTCAAAGTCTTGTGGTGTGTTCCTGTCTTTAATCACTATTCCTGTCTATATAAACACCCCCTGCAGATGCAAAAATCCCCCTTTAGCGTCTACGTATATGGAACACACTGGGGATAGCAGCAGCTTGACCGCGGCGCTGTAAGATGAGACCAAAAATCTGCGTAAAGGACGTTGGTTGGGGTGGTGGATGGGTCAAACAACACAGGAATTTATGTGCGAGCGTTAATATGTGAAGCCATGTGTCCCGACCAAGTGCATCTAAATATTACTATACGAGCCATGTATATTATGTTTGTTTATGGTTTATAGTTTTTTCACTTATGACGTAATGTAGGACGTCACGGGGGGTTGGTCTAAGAACAATCATTGTCTATTTATACACCTGAGGTGACTTTGGGGTTTTGCATTTTCTGTTGGCTGCAGTTTCACCGCAAGTTTCACTGCAAAATCAAACTTTACCATGTTCACCTTTACGCAGTATTTTTCATCCTGGATTTTGTTTTGTTTTGTTTTTTCCTATTTTCAAATGCACAATAAATCTTTGAACGCATATCACGGAGTGGAACTGAATTATTCAAACAGCGCGTCATACAGGAGATTGTTCCCTGACTCAGCCTCTCGGCGGCTTATGGAGGTTGCAAAGAAGTCGCTACAGTGACTACGTTTACAAGCTGTACATTTTTGGGTTATGTTGGTCGGGTTAAGGTCACTATTCGGGTTTCTGAAACATTCGGAATAACCCGTTTACATGCGTGAGCAGAGAGAGTTACTCCTGTAGCCTATACATGGAATTTGTAATCAATTGGCAATATACCGTTATGGTATTTCAGAGGAGATTTCGATCTTAGGGAAATAGGCAGAGTTGCAACGTCACTCTGGGAAATACCAGACTAAAACAAAAGGGCTTATATAACTACTTAGGGGTTGAAATTAGTGCTTCAGGGAGTTTCAACCTGTCCATAAACACATTGCTTTTTATGCAATTAAATGCAAATTCAGAACAACAAATATCCCCACAAGAATTTGGCTAAGAATTTACAACTCTGGGCACCTGGGTAGCTCATCTGGTTTTGTGCATGCCTATATATAGAGGTTTACTCCTCGACGCAATGGCCGCGGGTTCGACTCTGACCTGTGGCCCTTTGCTGCACGTCATTCCCCTCTCTTTCCTCCTTCATGTCTTCAGCTGTCCTATACAAAAAAAGGACTAAAATGCCCCAAAAAATAAATAAAATATTTTACAATTCTTTGGTCACACCAATTATCCTTTAGCCCCACATGATGCATTCGTCCAATCAGCTGCAGCCATCGCGGTTGTAGGAGGATTTTTTTCCCCACCTCTAGTGGGCAAGCTGTCAAGCTGTCAGTCAGCAGATATAACAGCGAGATAAGCAGTCTTTTGCCATTATACCACTGCAAAAGACACCACAACTAATAAACAAGCGCCAGTCAAACCTCAAACAGTGAATAATAAAGTACAAAACATGATTGAAATATGATAGTGTTAGGGCCCTATCTTGCACCCAGTGCAGCGCAAAGCCTGACGCAAGTGTCTTTGCTAGTTTAAGACCGACCGGTTGTCAATTTCCCGTCCAGCGCCCACATCGTTTAAATAGCAAATGCACCTGCGTATGTGCGCCCATGGGCATGCTGGTCTTACAGGGAGGTGTGTTCATTTGCATTCTTGACGTATTGCTATCTTGAGGCAGCGGAAAGTGATTGCGCTCATTTCTTTGTGTTTGTCTAACTGGAAGGTATTCTGATATTCTCCCCAGACTTGCAGACACACATCCAGCATGTGCTCCAATGCCTGCTGGACCACCAACTCTATGTGAAGGCGGAAAAATGTGAGTTTCACGTCTCCCCTTTCTGGGCTATGTGGTGGCCAAGGGAAAGTTTCAGAAGGACCCTGAGAAGGTGAGGGTGGTTGCTGAGTGGCCAACTCAACAAAGTGCAAGCAATTCCAGCGGTTACTCAGGTTTGCCAATTGCTATCGAAAGTTCATATGAAATTGCAATGCTGTGGCTACTGGCTAACCCACTTCATGCTCTCACCTCTGCCAAGTTAGCATTTCTGTGGGACTCTTCACCGCTTAAGGGAAGCTTCTGCACCGTTCCAGTTCTGGTCATTCCAGACCCGTTGTGGGTCTGGAATGACCAGAACCCCTCCTTTAAAGAAAAAAAATAAATATATATATATATATATATATATATATATATACTGTATATATAGCAGCAGCCCAAGCTGCTCCCATCCTGGCTACTGGGAGGAAATGGACTCCATTGGCTGCAACTGAGCAGGCAAAAGCAGCACTCAGACACAAGGACATCGTGGGTCGAGTGTAGGAAGGGAGGAGTGGTTTTGGCCTGGGTGCCAGTACACCAGTGTGGCGTAAGGCTTCTCCATTTCAAAGACGCAAGCTGGTGGTCCAGGAGGTACGTCGGGAGGAGGAAGCAAGAAGGTGTGCTCAAGCTGTGGCACAGGAAAAGCAAGGGCAGTGGATGGCATGGAAAGGAGTGGAGAAGAGGAAGATCTCCTGGAGTGAATTGTGGGAGATGGAGGCATTCAGGGCAAGCTTTACCATCAGGGCTGTCTACGATGTCCTGCCTTCCCCTGCAAACCTAAGCCAGTGGTATGCCGAAGACCCCACAAGTCCAAGTCCAGCAACACTGAAGCACATCTTAGTGGGATGTAAGACCAGTCTCACCCAAGGCCGTTACACCTGGCAGCACAACCAGGTGCTAAAGTGTCTTGCAGCAGTGCTGGAAAGCCGACGGACAGGTGTGAATGCCCTTCCTCCCCCGTCATCTCGGTGGCGGCCAACACCATTTGTCCGGGAGGGTGAGAGTCAAGGCAGCCTCACTACCGTAAGACCAGGCACTGGGAGGCTGAGCAGAGCACGGGACTGGAAGCTGCTGGCAGACCTGGATAAGAAACTCTGCTTCCCAGCTGAGATTGCAGCTTCCAACCTGCGACCAGACCTTGTTCTGTGGTCAGCCTTGCTGAAGCTTGTCTACATCATCGAGCTCACAGTGCCCTGGGAGGGTGCAGTGGAGGAGGCCTATGAACGGAAAAGGCTAAGGTACGCAGAACTTGCAGCCGATGTGCAACAACAGGGCTGGAATGCGAAGGTACACCCAGTGGAAGTAGGTTGCAGATGGTTCGTAGCCACCTCATGCATGCCCGAATGAGTGAGTGACGTTCAGGAGTCGGGGGAGGGGAAAAGAGTAAAAGAGGTGACTGACACAGGCTGCTCCACACAGCAACAGAGAGGGCTCGGCTGAGCGAAAACTGCATCACTATTTTTGTTGAATAGATTTTTTGTACCTTAACTGGGTTCCGGAGGCAGTTTATAACTTTCGGGAAGCGGAGTTTGATCGGGAGATTATTCCATTACGCTGCGTTATTGACGTCTGCAGACGGGTGCTCTCATGTTCGCTCTGTTTACGTAGCTCTGTTAGCTCGGTCATTTAGACAATAGTCTGTTGACAGAGTAACGTTAACGTTCGGTTAACAAGGTTAAAAAAATGCTTGTGTACTTGTGAATTGTATGCACTTGTGGGAGTTATGTGGTACGTTTAAGTTACTCTGTCTTTTGCAGACAGCAGGCTATAGGCTAGGCTAGTTAACCTTAGCATAGCTTCCCGTCACTCATTAACTTAGCTGAAACTCCCCACATGGATTTGGGCAACCAAATAGAAATAGAGTGTGGCTGCTGCTGAGCCATCTCTTGGTCCTCCACCAGCCAAAAAAACTTGTTCTGTGTGAAAGCATTTTACAGTCATTGCTGCAGATAAAACCAAAGTGATATGTAATGTGTGCAAAAGTCAAATAAGCAGAGGCAGAGATATCAAACATCTGTCAACATCTGCATAATCACATGCACTTAAAGCATCCTCTCCTCCTGGTACTGTCTGCCAACCCCACAAGCACAAATCCCCCCCACCAGCACCAAATCATCATCACAGCCATGTTCTGCCCCTGCAAGTCAGTTTCAATCACCTATATTAGCTGGCATATTAAAGAATATTTACACTTTAACGTAAATGAGAAGTGTAATGCAAATAAACTGGAATTTTACGCCTATTTTGAATTTTACTCGAATACAAATAAATATACTTTTCCCCCCTCAACAAATACAAATACAGATACAAATACCGGCTGCTTTGCACACCCCTATATATATATATATATATATATATATATATATATATATATATATATATATAGCATCCTCTCTACAAATATTGTTTCAGGAAGGACAGGTCCTGGGCCTCAGGTGAGCTGTCCTCAGCTTTAAGATAGCGACCCTTGTGAGCTACTTCACTGTTGGTGTCTGTCCTATTTGCAACAGCATGATAGTATTAACACTAACAGCTCTGCAATGGCAGAGGCAGCAATACCCAATCAGGCTTCAGAATCATCCACCTGACAGCAGCACCTAAGGCACATCTCAGGCACAATACAACTGCTTACACAAGTGGTTTTATATTACATAAGCAAGCTCAATTCAACTGTATTCAAGTGATTTAAAATGCAAAAAAAGTGTGGAAATGAATAAGCTAATGGCAGTCCAATCATTTCCTATTTCCCCAAAACAACATGCCCATTATTTCAGACTTCAGACCACTCCAGCTATGTGCTGAATTCATTTTGAACAAAATCCATTGGGTGTTTTTTGTTTTAGCCGGGCATACAGCCAACCATGGAGCTTGTTAACAGGCAGGATGCAGCAGGTTCACCTTTCCTTTATAGAAATACCTGGCCAACGTCACCAGTGCATCACATTACAGAACACAGAGCAACACAGAGCTGGTATCACTGCACACACATCTCTGCAGTCACACTACAGGCATGTCACACAAATAATGACATTTATTTGTGTTAGTTATTAACACACACACACACACACACACACACACACACACACACACACACACACACACACTGACAAGGTTTCAGTCAAAGTTATACTCAGCCTATCACTGCATCACACACAAAGGACACCCCCAATGCAGAAAAAGTAGTTGCCATAGCAATATACAGATTGCTTAGTCATTCTGAGAGAAGTTGACTGCGACTGTGTGCGAGTGACTTAATAACAGCTTGTGTCATTCTGCCATAAGGATTTTTCCACCTAATGTTTACTGGTGAGAGCATGTTTGGATGTGCATGTGTACATTTGTGTGTAAGCATTATTTGCATACATTCTATTCGGGCAAGACATAAACTCTGCTTTTAAGGTTGTAGCAGGAAAAGTGACACTGCTGACAGGGTGTGTGTGTGTGTGTGTGTGTGTGTATTTGTGTGTGTGTGTTTAGATGACGTAAATGAAAGAGATAAACACACTGATTCTCCCTATGATTTGGATCTGAGCTGGTGAGAGAAATAAAGAAACAGTCATATTAATGTCATAGTATTCTCTAATATGAATATTATGATTATATAATAAACCCGTGTCTAGAAAGCAGGTAAAATGCTTCAGACGGCCCAGTTACAATGCTCGAGAGTGAGAGATCGCAGGAGGGAAATGATGAGTGTCAGGAGAAACTATAAAATATAGTGAGTCACTGCTGACAGAGAAAGAGGCAGCATTCGAGCCAAGAGAGGGATTCTGATGGAGGTGTGGAGTTGTGTGGAGAGTAACAAGGTACTAGATGAAGAAACAGAGGTTGGCTGGCTGCCAGTCCAATCAGGACTGGTCCTGAGGTTACACTGCAGGGTGGATCGAGATGTTATACAACCAGCTAGCTGTCCCTCCCCAGCTCTGACACCACAAATATCTTAACAGATCAATACCTGGATACAGGACAGTGGATGAGGACTAATTTGGACTGTAGCCTTACTAGCAGTGATGTACTGTAGTAAATATACATGCCAATCAAAACAAAAGTGGCACATTTGCAATAAAGTGTAGTGGTAAACAGGGTTAAGATGCATACCACAACCCTTATTATTAGGCTACATAACTAATTCATAATAGTACTGATGTGATTTTGATATGTAAGCTAAACAGAGTTCAAACTAGTAATGATACTCTCTCTATGAGCACTGCAGTAGTGCTTGCGAGGTGGGAATGAAATAAAAATAGAAATGCAGGACCAAAACACATGATGTGTCCATACATGGTATGATCTGTACAGCGGTTTTACTTCATGAACCAAAAGAATTCTTAAAACTAGCGTTAATGCACTGAAGAGCTTACACAACCCCTCTGCTCAAACCCCGTTAGCAATTTAAAAAAAAATGTCATTGGTTCTAAGACTTTTACAGAGTATAAAATCTAACATACAAGTCGTGCGCTTGCGACTTACGATGACTTACAAAAATACATAACAGCTACAAGTGTACGCACTATACAGGATTTAACCTATCATACTTTATCGACAGGAATAGATGGATCAAACATCAAACAGCCAGCCACAAATAGTCTATAAACAAAGCATCAGGCTGGCTTTGAGATTTCACATGAACAACGGTTAAAGTTACTCAGGCTACCAAAGAATACCATAATTCCTCCGTTCAATTAGACCTTAGCGATGCAACCCAAGCTTCCAACAAACAGTCATGTATATCGGCTCTTCCAGTCTCTCCACTGCTGGCTGTTCCAATTTAACGGTAGAGAGAGGAGCAAGAGGGGTTAGGATAATCTTCAGCTAGAGAGGACATTATTTCTTCAGCTTCTTCTTGTGTTGTCACCCCGGTGGGAGGTGTGCTCACAGGGCTTGCAGCAGGTGAATTAGTCATGCTATTAACATCATCGCTACACAATTTCTTAGTAAAACCAAAATTAATTAAACTGCCTTGTTATCTTTTTGCCATGGCTATATGATGCTTACTGCAGAATGGATTTCAAGGACTTTGCGCGCCAATTAATGGCCTCCAACATTGATATTTTTTCTGCGAATCTTTGAGTTAACATGTAGCCTACTAAACATGAGTTGAATTTGCACCGCAGCGCCGCCACATTTGGTGAAGTGCAATCATGCTGCGTTCATGAGTGTAGGGTAAGCTCAGGTCTACGTCCGTAGTAGCCTATATTTTAATTTAACGTCTTTAATGGTAAGAGATAGCACAGGGATGGAAAATGAGCATTGATTAAGATTAAATTACAATGCCACATATGGCAGACACCTTCAGATATGAGAAACCCCCTCAGATTTTTGACTTTGGTGCTTTCATGGGAGCCAGTCCTCACTCTATGGGAGCTCGGCTCCCTCTGGCTCCCACGTAATTCGAACACTGTTTTACTTGCTCCACTGATAACAATAAGCCATGGAGATGATAGAGCCGGGGAGGCAGCAGCTAGCTAACAAGGCTAGTCGTGCTAACGCAGCTAGCGGGATTACTTACCGAGGCCATCGGGGAGGCGTGGTGTTTTCCACAGTAAAGCTGTCTCATCTGCACTAGCACTGTTGCCCGTATTAGCTTGGTTAGCCATGTAGCGTTAGCATTCAATCTAACCAATGTGAAACAAACTCCCTAGTAGCCACTGAGGCAGAAGAACTCTTGAGGCCATACAAAGTTTACGCACTTTATTAATAAAATAATTGTTCGTGGTGCTGCTGCCTTCTCCCAAAGGTTGTGGCATGAGCTGGCCCGAAGCCCAGGGTGGGAAAGGGTGAGCAGGTCCGTGATGGCAAGTGGCAGTATCCCCAATCTCTCGATGGGCTAGCGGTGCTGCCGTAAAACGGCCCATATTTGAACTCTACATAGTTGATATCTCGCATAAAAAAGTCTCAGAAGTGAATTTAGTGGTAAAACAGCAGATCTGCCCGACCTATTCAGAAGACTAACTGACCTCAGATCAGTTAGAGGCCTAGTATGTACATTTTGGGGCGTTACAAAGATAGGTAGAGCCAAATGAGGAGGATTTAAGAAGTTGACGTCAACTTTTAGCTTTGTTCAGATTCGCACGTTTTTAGAGGCAGTTTCAAATTGTGAGATTTGCAGAAGAAAGAAATGTCAATGGGATTTTGAGGTTCTATGTATGTCCTATTTACCCTCCAAACTGTTGTTATTCAACTATGACAGGGTAAAATCGGTTTTGCATTCCATCAACCCTTTAAAATGCATTGTTTCTCTTGACTAGCTCTTCATTAGTAATATGGATTTGACAAAATAAATATTTTAAGCATTTAATATAAGTCTGCAATGGCCTATATGTTAAGTCGCATTAAAACAAAGACACCTTTAAACCTGCCGCATGCAGTTCAGTGCTCCAACTGTACATTGTGAAGCGACTTAGTTACATGTGCAATCTTCTCAAAAAGCACTTGGATACCGTTTTCAGCACCATCTTCAAGCACTAGCCTACAGAGGAAAGAGTACAAGACTGTTTTATATCTTTGGTTTGGCCACAGCACTTTCACCTTGGCAATTATTGGAATTTGTGCTGGACTTTATATAAACTTCTCAGCACTGAAACATGGTAAGCTACAGGCAACTGGTTTAAACAGGCTACTCCAAAAATTAACATGACTTCCAAATGCAGTCTCATTTACAAAAAAGGCATTTACTACAGTATAATAGAAAAGAATCGTAATTAAACTGTTTACTATAAATGAATGTAGTTCGATGACACATATTGACTTGTTTTGCACCAGCCAACCTCTCAAAGTGCACGGAACATTTGCATTCCAAAGGACCTATGCCCCAGAACACACACACACACACACACACACACACACACACACACAAACACAGTGGAAAACACAATCACGTGCTAATCCCGTGCATAACTGTAGCCACAGACATAACTTACTCTTCCGTCTCCTTCTTCTCAGGCTTAAAAAAACCCATCCAGCTAATAATTATGGAAGATCGCTCACACTCTTTGCTTCAGACTGGCATGTACTTGGCTGGCTGTCCACCTCCACACAGTCCTCGCTGCACTGCAAGTTCATGACTGTGTCGTATTTTATCCCATCACTGCTGTGTGTGTGTGTGTGTGTGTGTGTGTGTGTGTGTGTGTGTGTGTGTGTGTGTGTGTGTGTGTGTGAGCACAGGCGAGGTAAGACTACGCAGGCTCTGATGGTGGTCGAGAGAGGGAGGAGACAGAGAGAGAGAGAGAGAGAGAGGGGGGGGATACACACACCTCCCCTTTTGGTTCTGAAATACGAGTATGCTGCTCAGTGATGCAGTAATAAGAAAGACACACTTTCTTCAAGGTCTAGTTTGGGAGGGGATAGTCAGTCCTATGTCTGTTACAGAGTTTTACTGAGGAAACAAAGAGGCAGGTTTTGGACTGAAGAGGTATGGGCAATGAGAGTAATGAAAAAGTAACCCATACATTCGGATGAAGAGGAATGGAGGAGGAGAAGTAGAGGGAGAAGTAGAATCAAATGAAAGGAACAATCCAAGTAAAATGACAGAAAACGAACTAAACTGCTAGTGGTATGTTGACAGACCATTACAGTCTAAAACTCAAACGCGCCTCTCTGGGGCCCCCCAAAGAGGATTTTAGCCAGCGGCAGAAAGAAATTAACAAGCGCCAAATCTCTTTTCTAAAAAAGTGTTATTTATTCCAATAACACCAAAAGAACTAAAATGATTTATTGAAAGCATTGAAAGTATTTGTATGCACCTATTTCTACCTTTTTCTGAATCAATGTATGCTGCAAATATCTTTATGTGAAGAGAAACATAGATTACAATCCAAACATAATGGAATATATTGAAGTAGGCATTCTGTATTGCTTTCAATATTTATTCTCCTTTGGATCGAGTTTTCTAAATATATCTGAGTCAGCACATATGTAGCCGAGGCATCACACTCCTCCCTCCTGTTTTGCGTCTTTTGTTGTTAATGTATTAACTGTAATATGTCAGATGTGTTTGAGCAATGTCCAAAACTTTGTGCACATTCAAAATACAGTATATCTGGGTTCTCTGTGATTTGGAGGAGTCGTGATATTTTGAGAAAAATGAAGTTATAATAGGCTATTACAAGAATAATTTCTTTTGTCGACAGGCTTTTGTCAGGACAAACCGGGACGTCTGGTCACCCTAGCCAAAACGTCCACAACTGCTATATTTTACACATGCGGCTGACGCTGAACGCTCTGCTGTGAAGCTAGCGCTAATGGGATCTCTGTTTGCAGAGGCTGTACTGGACTCTCCCAGAGACCGTGCTGCCACGGGGGACCGGCGAAGCCAAGAAGCCGCTGCTGATGGGCGCAGAGCTCTGCCGGAGCTCCAACTGCTGTCTGTCCACGCGGTGGGCTGTGCTGCCGTTTATCAGTATTACATTTTCACTATTTTAGTGATTTAAAAAAAAGCAACCTGTTTCTTGCAGATTGTCAAGTCACTGAGAATACAGCTTTTAGAAGGTAATATTTGACTCTGACAGCTGTAGGGCAGCTAACAAACTTTAGCTGTCTCAATGAAGCTCCAGCTAAGATCCTATAACTCGCGACGCAGTTAAGAAACCAGAACAAGCTAACTAAAGATAACATAAGCATTTTGGCTCGGTGGATGTCAATTTTAAAGTCATGTTAAAACTATTTCTCATCCTTCTTCCGATTTCCAGCCGCAGCCTGTCACTCCCCCTGTACTAACGTTACTCGGTAAGTAATGTTAGCTCACAATGCCTTGTGTTTCTCTTTCCCGTAACTTATCAGACATGACGTGAGAAGAGGGAGATAAGTATTTAAAAAAAAAAAAAGTCACTGTAATAGTATGAATTGTAGTTGAAACATGGCTGGCAATGCATGACGTCCAATTTAGTGGACAGATGATTAATCATAATTTCCTCCAGGCAGAAAATCAATACTTGGAAAATTCCACAACTTCTTAGGTATTACTTGATGTTAAAACATAGATTTTACTTGCAAGGGGCTCCTACAAAAGAAGGATTGGCAGGATTTTGCTCAGCATGTCTGTCTGTCGGCCATCTTGGATTTGTGAAATTTGTGTGGCACTTACAGCACCTGGCCAGTAGGTGGTAGTTAAATTACAAAAAAACAACAGAGATGATTTCTAGTCTTTCCCTGTTTAGTCAGCCAGCCAACGTGGGCTTCGAAAGATTGTGGGATTTCCCAAACTGAATAATTAACGCAAATATACATCAAACTGCTTTGCTAGCTCAATCTTGTTGTAACTATGGTTAGTTACAAGTTGGTTGGTACCTTACACCAAACAACTTTTCAAGCGATTCTACTGTCGCAGACTTCCAATATCGGAACAAAATCATGAGAGTCTTGCTAGAGTCTTGCTAGAGTTGGGGTTAGGGTTGGTTACCAAACCTGGTACTTTTACCGGTACCGACCGAATCACATCGGTACTACCGAGTATTGGTTCAGGTAAAATCAAACCGTGCCAAATTTTGGTACCTGAGAGTAAGCGCAAGCTTATCTGTCCTCTCTGCATGTTGACAGAGAGCAGAGGTCCGACACACACGCACGTGCAGAGGTGCGGACGGAGCAACATCTGCTCTGCAGTTTTGTTGAAGTCACAGAGAGTCATGGCAAAGCCGATAAAGTGGTTTCAAGTGTGGTTACAGTTTTTAAAAACTTCCCGCAGACACCTTTCACCGTGATATGATATTAATAGCGAGCCCGAAAGCGGTCGCGGTGCTGTTGACATTACATTTCCTATGATACGAGCAGGCACAACGGTGGTTCAGGGCCCTGGGGACTGAGGTTTGAGGGCAAGGCAACTTTCTTTCTACAGCAGCTTTCAGCAACAAGACAATTCAAAGTGCTTTACATGAATCATTAAAGAGCAATTCAAAATGGCCATGATTAAAATAAAACAAGCTAAAATATAATAATATACAAATACAACAATAAAAGTTACAGTGAGTAAGAAATTTATAATTATTCAATTTATTTTATATATATTTAAATATTTTTTTGTAATTACAGAGGGAAAGTACCGAAAAAAGTACCGTTGGGTACCGGAACCGAATTCCAGGTACCGGTATCGGTATTGGTATTGGTTCAGATGTGAAAGGTACCCAACCCTAGTTGGGGTACGCTCCCGTCTTCTTAATCGTTTGGTGTAAGGTCATAAAGCTCAGTCCGAGTCAGTCCCATCTTCTGACGTTCTGACAAAATCAAGAAAGACGGAGGTGGTGTCAGACTTTAGTCTGTTCAAAGTCTTCTAGCGTATGGTAGGCATAAGATATCTGCTGAAAAACATTATTTTCCCATTGACATATTTAGCTTTTGTATGTCCGTGAAATTCACATGTTGCAGCTATTTTTAAGATAGCGCCGAGTCAGTGCCATGTCATTTCTCCGACGCTCCATTGTTCCGACCTCTCAATTACACGAAAAATACCCTTTGGTCCTATAGCCCACTAGTCCGACGTCCACCAGCGATATTACGAATCCCACTATGGCCACGCCAAGACCCGCCCTTCAATAGCATTTATTGGCCAGGCGTCAATGCTTACGCGAGGTAACGTAACCCCATTTGTACAGGTCCTATCCCCTGACCAATCGGCTATCCTAACCTTAACCACTCAAGGTCAAATGCATAACCCTAACAATCGAGCTGCTTCGTAGGGCAGGTCTTGGTGTGGCCATAGTGGGATTTATAATTTCGCCACCAAAGGGACGTCGGGCTAGTGGGCTGTAGGACCAAAGGGAATTTTTCGGGTTATTGAGAGGTCAGAACAATGGAGCGTCAGAGAAATGGGCAGTCCCGCCAAGTCACAGGCACAGCTGATCCAAACATTTTCAGTGAAAGTTAACTTCAGAGCATTATGATAAATAAGTCGTTTAATCCAATCGATCACTTTGAGTAAATTAGTTGGAGAGCTTTTGTGTGTTCCACTGTGGTTCCTGTGGTGGGGGATGTTACCGCCTTTGACTCTTTTCCTGCTTCCAACATTAGCTACATTAGCTTGATTGTTGGATATACCAAATTTACTTTTCTTCACGTTCCTGGAGCATGAGCGGATAGCTGAAAGGAACATCACAACTGTTGTGTGGAATAAGGTTGGCGAAAAAAAGGCTATATAGTCTATTTTTTTGCTAAGAGGAAACTCAACAAAAAGCCATTTGCAAACACTAAATGTCAAACAAAAGACAGACACTATATAGTATTAAGTTGCTGTGAGCTGTAGCCTATATTCACCCCTTCTAACCAGAGGCAGAATATAAAGTAATCTCAGAGATTATTCCTTTCACAGCGCTGTGCAATGTGAGAAAATCTCAGAGCTGAACCGGGCAGACACAGCACTTTTCATCAGACTCACCCAGGTTAAGTATACTGCTAACTAATAACATTACCGTCGCCAAAATACCCCCGTGAATCAAATTCCCTACTTCACTGTTAACTGTCAAGCCACTAAACCTGTATGGAAATTAACACCTCTGCTGAAGTGTTTAATTAGTTAATGATCATACGACACGAGACAACACCGTCTCTCTCTCTCTGCACACACACACACACACACACACACACAGTCCGGTTCTGGTGGTTGATTAATATATATAATAGATATGTGCTGATTAGCTCTCATAATGGGCCATTCTCTGTCAGATAAATCAGTAAGTTAGTAGTAGTGTCAAATAATTTATAACTTAAATGATTTATTTGGTAAGTAACCATGTAATAAGCCTTTCAGGCTGATTCAAGACCCCTCCGCTTCTTGTCAGGGTCCTGATCACCTGTCGAGGATGTATTCGCTATACAACCGCCTCGCTCTACATTATCCCTTGCCTAGTTGATGTCTTTTGATTAAAATGGAACTGTTGAAATAAGTTGTAGGAAGCCTCCAGAATGTAGCCGATTGCAATGGTAACAACAGGCAGACTCTGAGCTGCCTTCAGCAGCTAGCTAGCTGGCTTTTCAGAAAATGTAGTGTTAAAAGTTAACGTGACAACAATGGCATCTCTTTAAAGTGGTATAGACAGTTTTCTTGGTTGGAATACAGTGTAAATAAGGATGCACTTTTCTGCATCATGTGCAGACATTTCCCCAGCAGAGATGACAGCACATCAGCGAGAGAGTTTGAGTGGGTTCTAAGAAAACAAAAACTCCAGCACTCACAGCTAATCTTAAGTAAAACATGTATAAGTATTAATTTTCCTATTTTAGTGAGAAATAATCAAAGAAGATAACTTATCTGTGCGTGCAGGAGTACTTGTTTTCTTTGATCCTTGTCACTGCCATGGAGTCGATACCCTGTCTAAGAGTTGCCGCTGTGTGGGCTACTTTCCGTTATATCTTTCTTAATTCAAACATTGCTATGCTGGAAGTGTTCATTCTTTGATTTTCTTTTACTGCTGATTTGTGTAAACAGCTCATTTGCTGCTCATGATCTGACCATAGTCCTGAAGCAAAATGCTGAAATGAATCCACGAGGGTTATGTTACATGTGCGATTTCTGTCTGATGTATGCTATGTCATGCAGTGTGTTAACACCTCTGCTGTTCATGTTTAGTTGCCACACAATACAATGGTTAATTATTAACTATGCTGCTGGTTCTGCCAGTGCAAGTATATTTTGGCCTGAATAGGTTATAATAGACAGGCTTTTGTCTATACTGTTGTGTACAGCCTTTGAAGACTGAGTTTTGTTGATTGAGCATGTTGTATAGACATTTCTTTGCTGTTATTACCGTTGTAATGCAGTATGTTTGAAAGTAAAACTGTTGCTGTTTATTTAGTTTGTCCATTTTGCTACTTCTAATTTTTATTTTTTTAAATTCAGGGAAAAAATGGCCCACTCACTTTTGTACTGGCCCACCCAAAATACATTTTATGTACGCCACTGCCCATGCAACCCAGTCTCACGGAAGTTTGTGAAATGTTCACATAATTCAATCTATTGATTCCTGTATGTTTATCTTGTTTTTTTCGTGATGGCATAACTTACTGGAACAAAACTGAGCAACGTGTTGTTGCTGCTGACAAAACCACTGATTAAATATGTACATTGAAGTGATACTGCCATTAAAGACCCGCTGATTGCTGTCCGAGAATGTGCCCCGCTCGGTCCATTTCATAATGTTTTGTCTTAAAGCATACTGTAATATTTCACCGGTAAAAAGTCCGAAATAATATTATTAAAATATAGAAATGAATACCATGATAACATCTAAATAAATGTCCAACTGGCAGAAAAAATCGTGCTATGATCACGAAAGATGCTTCCCATTGAAAAACATTAGTTTAAAAAAACGTTCTGACCATCAAGATAAACATGTAACCAAATCAACAGATTAAAGGGGTGATAGAATGCAAAACCGATTTTACCCTGTCATAGTTGAATAACGACAGTTCGGAGGGTAAATAGGACATACATAGAAGCTCAAAGTCCCATTGACACCCCTCTACTATGAAAATCTCATATTTTGAAACTGCCGCTGAAAACGGGCAAATCTCAACAAAGCTAGTTGCTTACGTAAGCATCTCAAAATCCGGAACCTTAAGAGAACAGTCACGCCCCAGTCTTCTGAATCTAGGTTGCGCAGATCTCTGCTATTCCATTACAAAATTCACTTCTGAAACTTTTTTATGCGAGAAATCAACTATGTAAAGCTCCAATATGGGCCGTTTTACGAAAATAGATGGCTAATTGCAAATTTTGTCCGACTGTGTGTCGGAATTCAGCGGCCGGAGCTGCCTGTGTTGTTTCCTCGCCGCCCCGGCCTGCCTTCCTTCACAGACCCTGGCCTGCTCTGAGCTCAATTTAGCTCCGTTACGGCTGGCAGCCCACAGCACTCCATACCCGCGCAAAGTCACAGTTTTTTGGCTAATGGACTACTAAACGCCGCTGCTCTGACAGAGCTCCAGGGCCTGCAGCTCCCCTCTTCCTGCTAGCTAAATGCCCAGTGTGTGTGAGTGAGAGCGCAGTCAGCGAGCTTGTTACTCCAGCAATCTGTTACCACAGGTTCCAGTTAATCTTTTAATGTGTGTAATTATAATGTGTTGAGTTATTTAAACAAATGATTGGGGAAATAAACGCCACTTATCCATGAGTCTCATTGATAGAGCCTGCGGCTGGATGGAGCTCTATCAATGAGAGCTAGCTCCTCTTAGAATTCCTCTGAAATTCACAAATATTCAGTAACTTGAAATCGGACACCGTTGTTAGCTTTATAAGAACTTTAGGGAAATGTTGTATAAGTGGCGTAACGAAATTCAAACTGTAAATATACACAAATTACGCGGAAAATGAAGCTAACTATCCGTGATTTGTAGCCAGCTACACATAGCTAGGATTGAAGGGAGTCATAGCTAACGAAACCCCTAGCTACTGTTCACAAAAATTCATTAACTTGAAATCGGACACCGTTGTTAGCTTTATACGACCTTTAGGGAGATGTTGTATAAGTGGCATGATGAAATTCAAACTGTAAATATACACAAATTACGCCGAAAATGAAGCTAACTATCCGTGATTTGTAGGTACACATAGGACTGATGGGACAGTCATAGATAACGAAACCCCTAATCTTCACAAAAATTCATTAACTTGAAATCGGACACCGTTGTTAGCTTTATAAGACCTTTAGAGATATGTTGTATAAGTGGCGTGACAAAATTCAAACTGTAAATATAGCTACTCTAGTTATGCCGGCAGCTGACAGCCAGCCAAGATTAACTGGAACTGTTGTAAGAGATTGCTGGTGTAACAAGCTCGCTGACCGCGCTATCACTCTCACACACGGACCATTTAGCTAGCAGGAAGAGGGGAGCTGCAGGCCCTGGAGCTCTGTCAGGGCAGAGGCGTTTGGTCCATTAACCCCACAAACGGTGACTTTGCGCGGGTATGGAGTGCTGTGGGCTGCCAGGCATGACGGAGCTCCAGCTACCTCACAGCAGGCCGGGGTCTGTGGAGGAAGGCAGGCCGGGCAGTGAGGCAGCAACACAGGCAGCACCGGCAGCTGAACTTCGACACACAGTCTTACCAAATTTGCAATAAGCCATACATTTTTGTAAAACGTCTCATATTTGAGCTTTATATAGTTGATTTCTCGCTTAAAAAAGTCTCAGAAGTGAATTTAAAGATGCAGTAGGTAAGTCTTATAAAACTAACTTTCTGTCATATTTGCTGAAACTGACCCTATGTTATAGTAGAACTACATGAATTATGTAAAAAAAAAAAAAAAAAAGACCGCTCCTCTGGCACCTCCTACAGCCTGTAGTGCCATTGGCAAAATTTCACCGCTCCCGGTCGATTTTCTCCAATCAGGGCCACAGGGGTGGTCTATCTGCCTGTCAATCACTGCTCAGGCACACGCATATATAGCGTTCTCCCCTCCCCCCTCCCCGCGCACAAGCTGCAGAAAAGTTTTCCAAAACTCCGTGAATAATTGAGTGGCTTTTCAGAGGTGGCGTAAGCTGTGGGATCATAAAGATCTGGAGAACGATGCTGACGTAGCCACATTTTCCTCTCAACAGGTAACATTATTACTATGAATGATTTATCTTTCACTTGGTTATTAGTAGTCAAAAGTCCACAAAGCTACGTTGGTGAGGATGATAGTAACGTTAGCACAGTGGTGAGTCTGTTGTGATGCTGACACGGTAGCCTGCTAGTTAGCATCGTTTTACTGTTGGTGAGTAAAGTTAACGTTGTGTTAGTGTTTAGTTATTGAACATGTTGTCTGACATGCCTAGGCAGTTTTGTCAAACTCCGTTGTGTGGGAGGGGCTTAGGAGACGGTTTGGGCTTCAACAGAAAGGGGGGAGGGACTGAGAAGTTGTCGATGTTCAAATTTGTTGGCAAAGTCTTGGCTCTTCACAATCTTACCTACTGCAGCTTTAATAACGTAATAGCCCGACAAACAATGTTGAACTTTGCAGTGAGACCTGCCCCATCTCCAATGTGTTTCTATGTAGTTTGCTCAAACCAATCAGCGCGTAGCTCATTCTGAATATTCATGAGCATACCATATTTGGAAGAAAAGCTCTTGTTCCAAATAGAGCCATATTCACAGGGTAGTTAAGGGCCTAATAAAATAGCATTTGGGCAATTTTCAGCCCAACCAATGTTACATACCCCATTAGGAGACCTTAAGGAACAGTGTAAAATACCCTATATAATCATTCTATCACCCCTTTAAATTACATGAACATTTCACGAACTGCCGTGAGACTGGGTTGGCCCATTCCCCAAACCTGTTGCCATGATTATCAAAATTAAGAAAGCTCACTGTGGGGAATGTGGGAAAGGGTTTAGTGTTTAAGAGAATGTAAAAAAACCTAATGAACAAACAGAGTATGTTGAGGTTAAATCCCAGCAGTCACTATAAAGCACATGCTACAGCTTATAGAAGAAAACAATGAAAACCTTTAACTTCACTGTGCATGTGGAAGGACAACAGCAACTGTGTAGGCTTAACTACATGTACATGCAATGCAGGTTTAATTGCATGTCGTTCAAGATTTACTGTATGTCTATCTGAAATATCTCCTCAAGACAAAACCATGTGACTTTGACCCAAAGCCAAACACCAATTAAGAATCTAAAGAAATCTCCACATTATCTCAGACTGTTTAGCAGTGCAGAAGGGAATTAATTAATTAACGACATAATGATCTGATTAACTTCTGATCTTTAAAAAAGGCCTTGAAGTATTCCACAAGTAAATCTAAAGGCAGATTTTTAAGCTTTTTAAGCCTGCAAAGGCCCAGAGGACAATACATGTGTCCAAACATGCACCATAAACACACACTTTGTATTTAGTAATTAATTAAACATTACATGTCTGTCATGTGTGTGTCTGACTTGTATTGACCCAGGAGAGAGCATTTCAAAAAGTGATGTTTCTGAATCTGTGTGCTCACAACAACACTAGACAACCCATGGAGCAGTTTATATGAAGCACCTGGTCATTTACAACAGTACAGCTCCAAACATTTTGCATATCTATCTAATAAAGCGGGATGCCTCTGTCAGTCCTTCCAAAAAAAAATTCCAATGTTCCCATGGCAACAGGGGAAAACGGCTGCTCTTATGTGAAGTAAACGCAACATTTTCCAACTTTCTGCTAAGATATATGTGACTTTTTGCGAAGATATATATGTGTGTGTGTGTGTGTGTGTGTGTGTGTGTGTGTGTGTGTGTGTGTGTGTGCATATGTCTTTGAAATATCTCATGAACCGTTCATCCAATCTACTTCACACTTGGTTTCCTGGATACCCAATGAACTTGGGGTTTGGATTTTGGAGCATTTGGAGCAATTTGGACAGCATTGGATATTAAAAACTGTGAATCCATCCATCTATCTATAAATTGCAGGAACGTCCGTCTGTCTGTGTGGGTGTTATGCGCATATCTCTCGAACCGTTAGTCCGATGGATTTCACTGCACTAGCAAAACTAAACGGCCGAAAAATAAACTGCTGGTGCAGCACGCAGCAGGCGGATGACACGCTCTGAACAGCAGCAGGGGTGGGGGAGGTTTACCGGCTTGGACTGCGGTTCACTTTTTGCTGCTGCTAACGTAACATGATTGCTGGATAAACCAAGCAAACTTTTCTTAACTTTCCTGGAGCACGGGCAGATAACTGACTGGAAAAATCGCAACTGTTGTGTTTTATAAGGTTGGAAAAAATGGCTTTTCCGTGTCTATAATTTTGCTAAGAGGAAACTCAATAAAAAGCCATTTGCCAACACTGAATATCAAACAAGCCAGACACTATATCGTATTAAGAGCTGTAGCATACATTCACCACTTCTAAACAGAGAACATAACCTAATCTTGGAGCTTCCTCCACAGCGCCCTGCTACACCCTGCTATGCCCTGCTACAACATGAACTACTACATCTGCTATTTCTAGTCATAGTTCCATTATCTTTATTGTTACTATTATTGCCACTGTTCATCACACCCCCAACCGGCATCGTCAGAGACCGCCTACCAAGGGCCTGGGTCTGTCCGAGGATTCTGTCTAAAAGGAAGTTTTTCCTTGCCACTGTTGCACTAAATACTTGCTCTTGTTATGATTTGATACTATAAATAAAATGTAGTTAAATTGAATGTTTAGAGGTAGAGTGAGGTAGAGTGAATCTTAACAAAAAGTGCTAAATGTGATAACATTGTAAACCAGTCATCATCATGCCACATCTGGAAAAAAAGGTAATAAAAAAAGGAAAGAAAGGTAATAAATCTTAATAAGCTACAGTTTTGTGTAGTTGATAATTTTGTAGAGCAGTCAGACATTTCAGATTTTCAAATTAGAATATGACAGTAAACCTTAGTGTTTGTGATGTTTTTATAGTTATCAAAAGAGGAAGAGAGAGGGAACAATTGTGAAGCCCCCAATCAGCCAGCTGTCCAGAGCAGAACATAATAAAGTGAGGAAACAGTGGAAGGAAGATCAGAGAAGGCACAGGGAAAGGGCTATGGAGGAAATCTTAAATTGCACACCAGAGTCGCTGGATACAACTCCCATTGTAGCACCTGAGTCAGTGGATCCACCTCCCATAACACAGCTTCAGCCTGACCCCCCTAACATTGATGCAAAGCGAAAATGGAGGCTGCCAGAAAAGAAACCGAAAGATTTAAAAAACACCTGGAAAGAAAGTGCCAGGAATAGGAAAATGGTAAATCTACAACAGAAGGAAACAGGGGTGCAGAAACTGGCTGTAGAAAGGTAAAAGAAAGTTGGCGAGTTCCTCTGTCGTGATGAGAACAGTCGCTTGTTGCCAGGCAAAGAAGACACAGTGCCAATGATAAAACAAATGTTTTTAAAACAGAAGAGGTGTGTTCTCTAGCTGAACTCCATTTTTCATTTAATTCTGAAATGGAAAGGTCCCACAGGCTCTCTTACAAACAATTTGTCAGATATTGTCCTTTCTATGTGACTCAGCCAAAAACGTCTGACAGGAACACTTGTGCCTGCATGGAACATGGGAATGTCAAACTGTTGTCTGAAAAACTGCAGCAGAAAGGTCTTCTGAAGACAACCAGTGTTTCTCAGCTGTTGTACGCAATTGTGTACAATCCAGAGAACAAGGCCTGCATGTACTGAGTCTGTGCAAAATGCTGCTATGATGAAGTGGAAGTTTAAAAAACACCGACAGAACAGATGGTGACATGGTCTCAGTGGATAAAAGAACCTGTCAGAGAAGAGCAGATGACCTTTATGAACTTTGTCAAAGAGACACAGAATGGCACTTTCACTGATTTGTTGGAACTTTTTAATCGCAAGCTTGATGGCCTTGCGAAACACCACTTCAATTGGCTTCGCCAGGTCAAAGGCATTGAAGGAAAGCCTGAGAGAGGATGAAATGGTCCTACATGTTGATTCTGCAGAAAACTTTGGCTGCAAACTGAACAGAGAAGTGCAAGCTTTTCACTTTGGTGGGAACAGAAGGCAGGCTACTGTCCACTCCTGTGTTGCCTACACCTCTGCTGGTGTGTAGTCCTATGCCAGTATCTCTGGGTGCCTCCGGCATGATGAGAGGGCTGTGTGGGCCCACCTTGAGCCTGTGATAAAAGATGTGTTGGGCAGTCAGAATCCATGTCCTACTACTCTCCATGTGATGAGCAACGGACCAAACCTTTCCCCTCAGAGCACCATCGCAAAAAGCAAAGGGTGGCTACTTTGAAGAATCTAAAATATAAGACATATAAGATATGTTTTCAGTTATTTCACACATTTTTAAGTACATAATTCCATATGTATTCATTCATAGTTTTGATGCCATCAGTGAGAATCTACAATGTAAATAGTCATGAAAATAAAGAAACACATTGAATGAGGTGTGTCCAAACTTTTGGCCTGTACTGTATATATCCGCTGATACTCCATAAAAGTTTGATTGTATTATATGGAAATTGTTTCACATCTTTCACACAATCAACTGTTTAATTCACAGGCTACTTAATCTCTGTTAAACATGAGGACGGGAAATCAATGATAAATCCACTTAGAAAATACTTTTAGTCATCATCTGTATTTCCCATAGATTAAATATTTACTGGCAACAAAAAGATCGGCACGAAAATGCAATAGTGTCTGTGAGTCTTTAGTTGCTGAGGCTCAGACATCCATGGCATCCAGGAGGCGGGACACACAGATCCATCTCCCCAGGAACAAACGCTGTGTCGGGTGGGCAAACTCATGTGATGCGGAATTGATCCCATGGATGATTTGAAGGTTATTAAGTGGACAAGGTGTACCCGGTCCTCCAAACACTGGGCCATCTTGACTGTCTTAATTCTGCACATATTTCTGTTACTGTAGTCCTATTTACTATTTCATTATTTCATCCATGCGTGGCGCAGCGGATCCATGCGCACTGTCACCTGCCGTGGATACGCTGGCCTCACTAACCTTTCCTCCACTGAGTCGGATCTCCCTCGCGCTGGACTCAGTTTCACTGAGCCTACTAACACGTAGAAAATGTATGGCATTACATCAGTGAGTTCAACTGCTTGTAGTGCGTAATTTGGACTGACGCTGAGATGCATGTTGTTCTGTAACTGGTGTGGTGCTGCCGCTATTCTCTCTCTTCCACTTCGACATTAAACATTTTATTTCTGCCATTCACCGCTCGGTCACCATTTGCCACTCTGGGCTTTTTCTTTTATTGCTTATCCGAGATGACAAACCTCCAAACAGAACATTTGTTTCTCGCCTCCACCTCCGCGATCAGCACCTCAACCTCAGTCAGTGAAGTTTGTTTATTTTCGTCTGCAGCGGGATGACCCGTTGTGATTGGACAAAGAATGACGTCGGGGGCGCATTTATAGTAATTTCCATATTCATTTATGGGAGGAGACAAGGCGGGGTCGGTCACTCATTCATGTGCGCTCAATTTCAGGTTGATTGTGATGTATAAAGGAAAGGTGCGCAGGACCTGGCATACGCCCGGTTTTATACATGTGAATATTTCTGTGCCTAGGTACTTTTCAAGTTTTGGCCGTACGCCATCTTCTGGTATGAAAGCTGCGCAATCTTTATACATGAGGCCCCTGGTGATTTCATCAGAATCAGGAAAAATACTGCACCGAGAACTCTCCTATTTCTGCAGCAGGCCTCATATCTGAGTGCCATAACACTAGGGCTGGGAGTAAACGATTATTTATTAAACATTTAATCAGGCGATTATTTTATTGATTAGTCGACTAATTTAACGACTAATTGGACGATTAATATAACAATTATTTTTCTGTTGCTCGATTAATAAAAACCGCTCTCCGTGAACCATCACCTTATCGTGGTGGAGAGGTTTGTGTGTCTCTGTGAACCTGAGGGCTGTGTTGTCTGGAGCTTTGTGCTCCTGGTAGGGTCTCCCAAGGCAAAGTGATCTCAGGTGAGGGGCCAGACAAAGAATGGTTAAAAAACCCTATGAAAAATCGAGGAAGAGGTGAAGTGACCCTGCCCGGAGGAAGCACGGGGCCCCCGTCTGGAGCCAGGCCCAGACAGCGGGCTCGTCGGCGAGCGCCTGGTGGCCGGGTTTGCCACGGAGCCCGGCCGGGCACAGCCCGAACAAGCTACATGGCTCCCATCTCTCCAGCCCATGGGCCCACCACCTGTGGGAGGAACCGCTGGGGTCGCGTGCGCTGCCACATGGGTGGCAGTGAAGGTCAGGGGCCTCGACGGACCAGACTCGGGCAGCAGACGCTGGCTCTGGGGACGTGGAACGTCAGCTCTCTGTGGGGGAAGGAGCCGGAACTGGTGCGGGAGGTGGGCTTACCTCTACGCACAGTCTCGGTTCTGGAACCGTACTCCTGGATAGGGGTTGGACTCTTTTCTTCTCCGGAGTTGCCCAGGGTGTGAGGCGCAGGGCGGGTGTGGGGATACTAACAAGCCCCCGGCTGAGCGCCGCAACGTTGGAGTTTACCCCGGTGGACGAGAGGGTCGCCTCCCTACGCCTGCGGGTTGTGGGGGGGAAAACTCTGACTGTTGTTTGTGCATATGCACCAAACAGGAGTTCGGAGTATTCGGCCTTCTTGGAGACCTTGAGTGGAGTCCTGCATGGGGCGCCAGTGGGGGACTCCATTGTTCTGCTGGGGGACTTCAACGCACACGTGGGCAATGAAGGAGACACCTGGAGAGGCGTGATTGGGAGGAACGGCCTCCCTGATCTAAACCAGAGTGGTTGTTTGTTGTTGGACTTCTGTGCTAGTCATGGATTGTCTAAAACGAACACCATGTTCGAACATAGGGATGCTCATAAGTGTACCTGGTACCAGAGCACCCTCGGCCATAGGTCAATGATCGATTTTATAATCGTTTCATCTGCTCTGAGGCCGTATGTTTTGGACACTCGGGTGAAGAGAGGGGCAGAGCTGTCAACCGATCACCATCTGGTGGTGAGTTGGGTCAGGGGGTGGGGGAAGACTCTGGACAGACCTGGTAAGCCCAAACGTGTAGTGCGGGTAAATTGGGAACGTCTGGAGGAGGCCCCTGTCCAACAGACTTTCAACTCGCACTTCCGGCGGAGCTTTTCGTGCATCCCTGTGGAGGCTGGGGGCATTGAACCTGAGTGGACAATGTTCAAAGTTTCCATTGCTGAAGCTGCGGCAAGGAGCTGTGGTCTTAGGGTCTTAGGTGCCTCAAGGGGCGGTAACCCACGAACACCGTGGTGGACACCGGTGGTCAGGGAAGCCGTCCGACTGAAGAAGGAGTCTTTCCGGGATATGTTATCCCAGAGGACTCCGGAGGCAGTTGCAGGGTACCGAAGGGCCCGAAGGGCTGCAGCCTCTGCCATGAATGATGATGATGAATGATTTCCCAGGCGGAAGTCACTGATGTAGTCAAACCACTCCACAGTGGCAAAGCCCCGGGGATTGATGAGATCCGTCCAGAAATGCTCAAGGCTCTGGGTGTGGAGGGGCTGTCCTGGTTGACACGTCTCTTCAACATTGCGTGGAAGTCTGGAACAGTGCCAAAGGAGTGGCAGACTGGGGGTGGTGGTTCCCCTTTTTAAAAAAGGGGGGACCAGAGGGTGTGTGCCAATTACAGGGGCATCACACTTCTCAGCCTCCCTGGTAAAGTCTACTCCAAGGTGCTGGAAAGGAGGGTTCGGCCGATAGTCGAAACTCGGGTTGAGGAGGAACAATGCGGATTCCGTCCTGGTCGTGGAACAACGGACCAGCTCTTCACTCTCGCAAGGATCCTGGAGGGAGCCTGGGAGTATGCCCAACCGGTCTACATGTGTTTTGGGGATTTGGAGAAGGCGTATGACCGGGTCCCCCGGAAGATACTGTGGGAGGTGCTGCGGGAGTATGGGGTGAGGGGGTCTCTACTCAGGGCCATCCAATCTCTGTACGACCAAAGTGAGAGCTGTGTCCGGGTTCTCGGCAGTAAGTCGGACTCGTTTCAGGTGAGGGTTGGCCTCCGCCAGGGCTGCGCTTTGTCACCAATCCTGTTTGTAATATTTATGGACAGGATATCGAGGCGTAGTCGGGGTGGGGAGGGGTTGCAGTTCGGTGGGCTGGGGATCTCATCACTGCTCTTTGCAGATGATGTGGTCCTGATGGCATCATCGGCCTGTGACCTTCAGCACTAACTGGATCGGTTCGCAGCCGAGTGTGAAGCGGGTGGGATGAGGATCAGCACCTCTAAATCGGAGGCCATGGTTCTCAGCAGGAAACCGATGGAATGCCTTCTCCAGGTAGGGAATGAGTCCTTACCCCAAGTGAAGGAGTTCAAGTACCTTGGGGTTTTGTTCGCGAGTGAGGGGACAAGGGAGCGGGAGATTGGTCGGAGAATCGGCGCAGCGGGTGCGGTATTACATTCCATCTATCGCACCGTTGTGACGAAAAGAGAGCTGAGCCAGAAGGCAAAGCTCTCGATCTACCGGTCAGTTTTCGTTCCTACCCTCACCTATGGTCATGAAGGCTGCGTGATGACCGAAAGAACGAGATCCAGGGTACAAGCGGCCGAAATGGGTTTCCTCAGGAGGGTGGCTGGCGTCTCCCTTAGAGATAGGGTGAGAAGCTCAGTCATCCGTGAGGAGCTCGGAGTAGAGCCGCTGCTCCTTTGCGTCGAAAGGAGCCAGTTGAGGTGGTTCGGGCATCTGGTAAGGATGCCCCCTGGGCGCCTCCCTAGGGAGGTGTTCCAGGCCCGTCCAGTTGGGAGGAGGCCTCGGGGAAGACCCAGGACTAGGTGGAGGGATTATATCTCCAACCTGGGCTGGGAACGCCTCGGGATCCCCCAGTCGGAGCTGGTTAATGTTGCTCGGGAAAGGGAAGTTTGGGGTCCCCTGCTGGAGCTGCTCCCCCCGCGACCCGACACCGGATAAGCGGACGAAGATGGATGGATGGATTAATAAAAACCATAATGCATCTCAAATAAATACCCAAAAAATCTTAATATACTTTATTAAACAACAGTTTTGCAAAGCAAAAAATCTTCTGCTTTACACAAAATAAAATAAAAAAATGATTTTACTGTTATACAAAATGAAAGGCCAGCCTGTTTACTCTTGTACAGTACCAACGTAACTCTCTTGTACAAAAAATTAAAAAGTTGTAGTGCAAAAAAACACCGTGCAGTGCACAGTATAGACAATCCCTGTTTTCAGTTTTACAGTCTTCTTACTTAAATCTCTCCTGTACAAAGCTACTAGGGTTGGGTACCGAACCCGGTACTTTTACCGGTACCGACCGAATAACGTCGGTATTACCGAGTATTGGTTCACGTAAAATCAAACGGTGCCTGATTTCGGTACCTGAGAGTAAGCGGAAGCTTATCTGTCCTCTCTGCACAGAGAACACAGGTCCGAGACACACGCACGCAAGTTTACTCCGTGCGGACGGAGTAAACTCGAGTAAACTACGTTGGCTCTGCAGTTTGGCTGAAGTCACAGTGAGTCACGGCGATGCCGATAAAGTGGTTTCAAGTATGGTTACCGTTTTTCAAAACATCACGCAGACAGCATTTGCTGCGATATGATATTAATAGCGAACCGAAAGCGGTCGCGGTGCTGTTGACATTACACTTCTTCTGACACAAGCAGGCACAACGGTGGTTTCTGTGCCCTGGGAACTAACTGACAGGCTAGGCAAGGCAACTTTATTTCTACAGCACCTTTCAGCAACAAGGCAATTCAAAGTGCTTTACATAAAACATTAAACAGCAGTTTAAAAACGGTCATGATGAAAATAAAACCGCTAAAATATAAAAATACAATAATACAAGAAAAAAAAAATTCTATTTAATAGGTTGTAGGGACGGGTTTGGGAGGAGAGAGGGAGGGGTTTTATTTTTGTTTAATTTCTGTCACTGTCAAATATTCTAAATAAATAACATAATGTTCTAAGTAAATAGGTTTGGAATTATTTTTACAACTGAAATATTTTTTTCCGTAATTACAGAGGGAAAGTAACGAAAAAAGTACCGTTGTGTAACGGAACCAAATTTCAGATACCGGTATCGGTAGTGGTATTGGTTCAGATGCGAAAGGTACCCAACCCTAAAAGCTACTGCAATCTGCTTGCTACCGTTAGCTAGATCTAGCAGCTGTGCACTTTGGTGGTGCTAGGCTCTCTGTGCAGTTTGTTCATGCTAGGTTAGTAGCTAACGTTCACGTTAGCTAACGTTAGCTAATATAGATAGCTGTGTTTCTGCAGCCATAAGCTAGCTACGATTCAAGCCAAGATTAGATGATAACTAATGTTAGCTAAACACAGCTGTCTAGACGCCAGTAGCTAGCTAACGTTAGCTACCAACCTAGCACGAACAAACTGCACGGAGAGCTAAGATAGTTAGCTAGCACCAACGAATTGCGCAGAGCTCAAGCTACACAACACACTACGCAAACATGAAATTAATTTAGCCAACGTTAGTACTACATGTTATTGTTTCCTTCACAAGTGACAATGGGCTGCCTCCGTTTCAGATGCTCCCATATTGCTGTTGTGCTGGTGTGGTATGCCAACTCCATTTGGCAAAGAGCGCAAATAACGACACCTTTTATGTTTGTGACTAAATCTGAAGTATTCCCATACCTTCGATGATTTAGGGCAAGCGGTTTTTTTAGGACTTTTTCTTTTATTGGCGCTTTTTGCAGGGCTTTGTTGGGAATTATTTGAGGAGGTTGCTGTTTCGTCCTCCATTCTGCAATGTTTTGATCTCCCACGTGTGTGTGGCGAGCTGTGGCGAAGTGTCGACACAAAAAATATGGCGTCAACGTAATTTTGACGTTGACGCGTCAACATCATCGACGCGTCACTACAGGTCTACATAACACCACCAAGGTCAGCTTTCCAACAAGCAGTCCCGAGGCAAGTGTCCAGGTTCTCTTTGGAAAGTTTGTTTTGGGGAAATAGCAGCCATTTGTGGGGCAGGTTGGTGAGGAGATTGAGGTCAGCTGCATGCAGCAGTTGGGCAATAAAAATGTGTTTACTTGGCCACATCCTGCAGATGTGATATATTAATACCTAACCGATGTTCTCCAAGTGATATCAGAACCAGAGCCTCTTAATTCACAGCACACACGGCTTACCCATGCAGACTGGGCCAGCTTCAGTAGGCGCACCTAAAAATAAGAAATTACAGTGAAAACACACCGGGCGCGTATAGCATGCTTAGCGTAGATAAGTGCCTGATCCCGCGCCTGGCCATTCATCGCCAGTCACAAAGTGATCGCTGTTAAACATTTCTGAATGTCTTGTTAAGAAAAAGTTTATTGTTGTTTGTTGTTAAAATATTATCCATGTTTATCTTGTGTCAGTTATATGTTCAATTCTGTTACTATTTGAGCGGATTAATGTTTTAAATTCGGAGTACTTTTGAAGCATGAATTTACATGTTTAAAATACATATTTTCAGTGGACCTAAGCAGATGTTTTTTTAACCAAACTAAAACATGACTGTCGTTCAACTGCAGTAAAATTTAATTAATCAATTCTATTCATTGTAACCTATTCAGTTTCTACTGAATATGAAGTGTCATTTTTGTCAAGTAATGTCGCCCAAACAATGTTGTTTCTGATCAGTTTAATATGGTTTACTTAAATGGACTGATAACCAGTTTTTAATCTTTACCAATTGTACTTTAATAGACTGTTAACCAAGACATCTGTAATATTCTTATTCTGTATTGCAAGAAAAATGCAATTATTCAACATATTTCTTGTCATTATGAATTTTGTCAGGCGGCGCAACCACATCGTCAGCTGGTGCAAAGTAAAATACTACTTTAAACCAAGAAATAGTAGATTCAAGTGAACATATGGTTAGAAAATGTGATGTACATCATTATTCTATAAAAAAAATATACTTTTTAAATTTGTAAAGTATTTATTCACATTTTAAATGTAAAGTTGGAAAACCAAAATACCCACCCCATACAATAAAGTATGCATAAGTTTGTTTTAATACCAAGCTCAACTACAAAATAATAAGGTGTTAGGCAGGGCCGGTTCTAGCCCTTTGGTTGCCCTAGGCGAGATTGAGTTTTGCGCCCCCCCACTAGTCTTGCATTGCCAGATCTCCACAGCTCTGTGTCAGCGATACAGTAGCAATGTATGTTCATTTGAATTTCTAGCTTCCATGTAAGTTAGACGGCACCAACATTTGGTCTAATCATAACTGGTCTGGCAACCCAGAGGCCAGTGTTTTGTTTCCAGATCTGTGTGCATGGTGACTTATGATGGGGGGGGGGGGGTCTGGGAGTCCACCCCCTGAAAATTTTGAGCATTAAATACTTAATTTCCTGCATTCTGGTGAATTTTTATGCACTTATTTTTGTTTACCTTTTTCTGAAAGAATTTATACTGGAAATATCTTTATCTAAAAGGAAACCTAGATTACAATCCAAATATAAAAACATAATGGAATATATTGCATTAAGGCTCTCAGGCATTCTGTATTGCTTTTAACTATTTATTCTCCTGTAGATCGACTTTTCTAAATATATCTGAGTCACAACACATGTAGCCTAGGCATCATTTCTTCCCACTTTTGCTTCTTTTGTTGAGGAAGTAACCTCCATAAATGTGCATATTAAAATTATTCACCTGAATGATACATGAATTCATTTTAATGAATTAATAAACTCCTGGACTGTAATATTTCAGATGTGTTTGAGCAAGATTTCTGCTCAACATGTTCCTATTTACACGTTGTGATTTGTAGAGTCACAGCGTGTACAAAAAGCAACGTAACATGAGACACAGCTGTCTTCTAACAGTAAACAAACCGGGAACTATATTCTCAGACAGACTTGCTGCGAGCATATCACTCCACCCAAGTACTACATTCTTCCGCCTGAGAATATAGTTCCTGTTTTGTTTACAGTTAGAAGATAGCTGTGTCTCATGTTACGTTGTTTTTTGTACACGCTGTGACTCTACAAATCACAACATGTAAATAGGAACATGTTGGTGTTATTTTGTCACTTATTGGGAGCAGTAGGATTGCTGGAACCATTCACCTGCAGGTTCTGTGCTGGCCTGATGCCGCTGGAGCCGTCAGACAGCATTACAGCACGCACGGAGATGAGAAGGGTATGTATCGACTTGTCTTACTCTGGGGGTTACGGTGAATAAGCTAAATTCTCAATAAGTCGGCGTGTTCCTTTAAGTAAAAAAGGAACTTGTATTAAACACATACCAATATTGACCAACATTTGAAAACACACTAAAAGAAAATTAATCTTAACATTTACTAAAATAGAACATC